>APFE031590049.1:151014-178204 GCA_000404065.3 Pinus taeda | reverse complement strand
CATCTCCCGATGACTGTTCACATTTCTCATTTTTTTATTTACATATATTTACCCAATCACAAGGATTAGGTGTCAACAACACAAATACTTGCTTAAATTATGGTGGGTAGTAATTTATGGTGAATAAGTTATTTACATGAGTATGAATTACTTTCAGGGATCTTAATTTTGTTTCTTCTAATTTAAAATTTCATTTTCTTTTGTTCTTTTACATAGTATTATAAGTACATCAAGGATTATTAATACCAACTATAGCTACATTCTTCAACACTCCCTCTTAGATAGCGAGGTGTTTATAATGACTATCCATGTGTTTTTTGTATACATGATCTATCTAAGGAAATGAATAACTCATTGATAGCATTGTCATCTAGGTCAAGACTCTTGACCTACATCAACATCATCAATAAGCACCACAACCTAGGTTAACACTCCTAACCAATGGTACTCACTCAACTAGTCACCATGATCCGGTGGGTGCCTCACTTGATGTTTCTATGACTAGTTCAAGGTTTCCATCACTCATGGTCAAACCCTAAAGAAACTCACGTCCCAAATCCAAAGGCCTCACTCTAGGAAATGATGTTGAAGAGGCACCCACTCCATGAGTGTTTGGGAATTAGGGACCATTCTCTCTAGAATGTCCATCCTTCATGTTATCTCATCAAGGCACCCACTCTATTTAGTGTCTAAGCCTCAAGAACGAGTCTCTCTAGAATGTTCGTCCCTCACCAACAGTATGGACCATGCTCTTATTGTCACTAATAGTCTGAGTCATGCCCCTATTGTCCACACATGGATATTCTAGTCCATGCTCCTATTTTCACCAACAGTACGAGCCATACCCCTGTTGTCTACCCATCAATAGTCTGAGCGAAGCTCTTGTTGTTACCAATAGTCTGATGCATGCCCCTGTTGTCACCAACAATCCAATCCATAACATTGTTTTCCACCAATCAATAATCTGGCCCTCTGGGCCAAACTCCTATTGTTACCAACATTTTGAGCATGCCTCTATTGATGCCAAATCAATCCTCCTTATCACTAATAGAGGAGTTATCCAATATTCCAAGATTTGCATTGAAGTATACAAACTTCACCAGAGATAGAGGCTTTCTGAGAATGTCATTCATCTACTCATCATTGGAGAGATTCTAGAGCCTCACCGCTCCCTTATGTACCATATCATGAATGTAGTTGTACATGAACTCAAAATGATTTATCTTATCAGGAAACATTGAATTGTCTGTCAGATTCACACAAATTTGATTATGATAGAACAAGATTGTCAGTTCTATCATCTGGTTGAACAATCTAGAGTAGTTTTCGAAGCCATACTCCCTCATGACATGCTAAACAAGCTTAAATATACTTTACTTTTGCAGTACTAAGTTTGATAGAGGTTTGCTTCCTACTCATCCATGATATCATAGAAAAACCTAAACTAAAACATACACCAAATGTACTCTTCCTATCATCCACACTCCTTTCGCAGTAAGATTCTATCATATCTCAAATAGTAGTCAATAGTACGATTCAAATATCTCAATATATGCTTTGTAGTCATCCAATGTTCATGTCTTGGTTCCATCTGGAACTGGCTTAAGGTGTTTACTACAAAGAAAATATATAGCCTGATATTTACTAAATACATCAATGATCCAATCAACTTTCGGTGCATGGATTGATCCACCATGTTAGACTTAGAATCCCTTATCTTTCTTAGTTTCATCACCATAGGAGTTACCATAGAATTGCACTTCATCATGCCAAATTTATGAAGGATCTGGATGACATATTTTCGTTATCTAAGATGGATTTCACTAGGGTTCTACTAGAATTCTAGCCTCAAATAGTAATGCATCAAGCTAAGATCTTAATATCCCTCACTACATTTCCACCCCCAATAATATTTTGGCTCTCTTTTTTCAGCCAAATTTGGTTCTTAGACCATTCCAAGTGTAGCCTAACCTTACTACATGTGATAACATCCTTATTTTACCATAAGAGTAGCTTAAGCTACAACGGCTAAAAACACCAAACATCTAAATTTTCTATCTCTTATTTCCCATGGTCTGCTACAGAAGGAAATATGGAAACATGCTCTAAAGATCATTGTTGTCTTTCTGCCATTTGCTCATAATTTAAAAGTATTGAAAGAAACATAATACATAATGCTTCTAATGTTATATTAAATTTATTTATTACTAGAACATTTTGCAAGATTTATAAAAGCATAGTTTGATTTTTTATGTGATCAGAAAACAACTTTTCGACATGGAACCATTTTTCACGTGTTTTACAAATCATCATTTATGATTTCACTGTAAATAGGTTTGTCTTTGGAAGTCTGTCACATGCTAGTTCTTCCAGTGTATAATAGTTTCGCTCCTATTTCATAGATACAGTAATGCGTAGAAGAGTCGATTATCTGCAATTCCTATTTGGCCGCACTAGAAAGCATAATTATTCATGGGAGATAAGTATCCCCCATGAAGTGATCCCAATGGGCCTTAGTCCAACGATTGTTTTTCTAGACTTAACTCTAGACTTATCTCCTCAGGCTTTGGACCTTTGAGAACCAAGTGTAAGCTCTAGGTCCACGAAATTGCAGGTAGATGAAAGAGTTTCAATTTGACTAGATTTGAATCTCCAAAGCAGATCGCGGTGACATTTCATCTGTGGTTGAGCAGCAAGGAATTCATCCTTTTCCTACCCCAATAGAGATGTGAATATATCTCTACGTACTCCCCATTAAAGTTACCATTTCCAAAATCTTGTAACGTCTCTTTTTCATTGTCCTGGTCATTAGATCTACTTCTTGAACCATAATGATTGCAAATAGGTGGACTTTTTTGTTCCTTATGATTAGTTTTTTCATGATTGAATCCCTTGAATCTGATTCTGCCTCTACCCTTCGATTCTTTTTGCTGCTCGCAACTGACCATCCTTTTCATCGACAACATAAATCTAGGATTTGGGGACACGAAATTTCCTTTTGTAGAAGTAAGGAATGATCCCCATAGGATGTTGTCTACCGCCACTTGACATTCTATCCAGTTCCTGAAAAGAAAAAGGTCGATCGATCCATATATCGGATTAACAATCCTACCACAAGAATCATATAAAAGATACTTGAATATATCTGCACCACCCACCACTCAAACTACTTTTATGGATTGTCACGTATATTTCTCTTTGATTTGCAAATGAATGAGAGGGAACTTATTCGAAGGAAGAGGTATAATGAATAACATTTAAAAAATAAACATTTTTTTGTAATTTAATGATGTTTCTTGATATTTTTTGTTTGTATCCTTAATAAATTGGTGAGATTTATAAAAATTGTGACACAAAAAGATACCCAAGTTATATAATGTAGGGCGTGAATTGAACATAATCATTTTGACAGGCCCATGGTTTGTTGTTCATTTTGGAAATTCAAGAGATGCATATGAAATTAAGAGATGGGCACTAAATTGGTTGATGTATCATTATATGCAAAACAGAAATATGAAATCTAGAGCTACAAGCAAAACCCACATTAAAAAGGTTTTGTCAGCAAAGCTATGCAGCTTGGTGCTGTAAATCAGGTCCCGATTTAAATGGATTTTTCAATCTCAAGCCACTATACCTCTATGATCTCAAGGGATTTTTGGATCTAGTGTATTCATATCAAGAAAAAATAACCAAGTTTACATTAAGATAAATTCACGCAAATGTTACTTTATGAGGCTTCAATTGCTCGAGGGCCATGGTTATGAGATTCGTCAGATGAGTGTGTCTATAAAACTTGGCTAAGAAAATAGTGGTTGCGACTCCGTTGTCCTTATCCAGTGAAGGTAGGGCTTGAGAAGACAAAATTTGTTGCATCCCTTGCACAAGAATCGATAACCATTGCTACTAATCCTCATTCTTATATGAATATCTGACAAAAGAAAACAAGCACAGACAACAATACCAAATATATTATACATTCAAATTTCAATCACTTTCTCATACCATGGAGAAACCGTTGACAAATGAAAAGAAATATGAATATTAACTTGCACATATATGAGAAGGCATTATCGGGAGTATGCATCCTGGGCTTATCTCGATTACTGATTGGACTAATATTTGACAATTAGACGGACATTGGTGTGGCCAAATAATTGACCGTGCCCATGTTTGTCTGATTGTTGAATATTTGGCAAATCAACAATCGAGATAAGGATGCCACGACTATGAAAATATCTTAATAAACTACGGCTCATGAAATTTTGCTTTCAAGAGAATATTTAATATGTTGGGGTTTCAATTTTCGACTGGGTGATTGACGGGTTCGTGGGGTAAAGAAACCCTCCATTGCCATGGCGTTGTTCGACCCAAAAAAGGACATTCATATGTGTATTGTGGACGCCACTTCTCCTAGGGCATGTTCCCATGTTATGCAAGGAAAATAGTTTGATGATCTTGGGAATTACCCTCTTCCCATGCAAATCAATTCAACTTACATTCAGAGTTCGTTGAATCTTCCTCTATTTTCAATTATTTCCACAAAATTGAAGATATGAAAGTAAAATATTCAACTATATATACGATCAACAATGGAGAAATTATATTGAATCCAACAAATCTTTGACGTTGTTAGTTTTTCTCCCATCAAATGGGAAGGAAAAAGGTAATGACACTTGTAAGTATTTTGGTTCGAATCTTTATTTTCAATATTCATGGGTACTTCTCACCTTCATGCCCAGTTTGTCACATTGCTTTTCCACAAGTGTCCTTTCGATTGTTTATTGACAAGGAAAGTTGTAACATTGGTTTAAATCTTATTTTCCAACACTTACTGATACTTTCACCTTAACAACAAGTTTTTTGAATTGTTTTCCACAATTGTACTTAGAATGCTTTATTTACTACTTTTTTGTTTGGTCTAGTTTTATGTTATTTTATAATAAATATTATTGTATATTATGAGTGGTTATTTTGGAATTCTCAGTAATTATTAATTATTAGGTTTATGGTAGTAATTTAAGTTTTATGAATATTTTTTTAGTAATGTAAATGAATAAAGATTGAAATTTATTTTGAGAAAATAGGATGCTTTTATTTAATTAAAAAATGTCATATTAATATGGACCATATTAATATGAGTTATGGATTTTCTGGAATGTGGTATTAGTAAACCATGGTATTCATACATAATATTGCAACACACTGTATTTATTTGTTAAGGTTATCATTTCACATGACACTTATTTGTATGCTATTTTTTAATTAATTAATTTAATTAAAAAGTCAAAAAGAGCATAGCTATTTTGTAGAATCTCAATTTTTGATTAATGAATATTCCTAAAAATATCATGTTAAATCCATACCATCTACATAGTAATTATTCATGATTAAATTAAAACTTAAGAAGCTCTATTTCAAAATAAACATGAGTATAAATGATATAAGGATTTCTATTGAGAGAAAGGTTAATTAACCTATCATAATAACTATTTTATTTCAAAATTTAATGGATATTGGATTTTTTTCCTCACTCGTTTGATTCATGGATTTTTATTTTTTATTTTTATTTATAATTTGGATGGAATTTTGTAAGATGGTAGATGTAAACTCTAAACTAGTTTGAACTTTTCAGAAAATTTTCAAAAAAAAATTGATTTGTAATATTTAAAATATATTTAATAAGAAAATAAAAGAAGTCTCCACTTCAAAACTATAAATTTAAAAATAAAATAAAAATAAAAAATGAGGAGAGAAGAAACTGAAAAATTAAACTACATTCTTACTATTGTTATGATTCACTATGGAATAATTAACACTATAAAGAAAATTACACCTCAGGTGGTAGAGTTTCCATCATTGAAGGAGTGGTAGAGTTTCTGTCATTGAAAGAAGGGATACAATCAAGAATGTTAATATTGAATGATAGACATTCAAGTCATGAAATCGGAATACAAAATTTAAATATGCATATGAAAATTTTCAAAGTATTTGTGCAACCCAACTGAGTTTTGATATTTTTAATTCCATAACAAGAAATCCATGTGAACAAAATAAATGATAAAATAAATTTAAATTATTTTTCCTTTGGCAAAACTTCTTAGAATCGGTTTTAGGTGTCTAATTTCAAAAAATTAGATCGTTGGATGTTTTTCAAAATATTGAGTTAATTAGTTGGTTGGAAATGTCTGCCCAATCCTTACAATGTGATTAATCTGGAAGACTATTTTCTAAATTATGGATCACAAACTTGTCTTAGATCTAACAAAAATGAAAATATTTAATAAATAAACACTTTATTTAGAAAAAATGAATTTTTTTTTTTTTGGAAAAATGTTAAATATTTAACTATTAATGATATTCTTTCTCAACATGTCTAATTTATTAATGTGCATTTTAAAACTTGTTTTTTCATTTAGTATTATAAATTTAAAAAGAATATAGAATGCAACATGTTACAAAAATTGGTAAAGGTTTGAAAAATTAAAAATTTGAAAAAATATCAATAAAAAATAGGTAAACATGGACAAAATTAAGATACCAAAATATCGGTAAAAATATGCCAACATTAACTAAACCAAAAAATCCAAATTTGGCAAGTTTTTCTAAAGTCAAGATTTCACAATTTTTTTTATAAAATCTAGATGTTTGCAATGCTAAATATGAATGAACTTTGTTAGCTTTCTCTTTAACCACTAAATCATTTGACCAAAATCTATGTGTGTTATTATTTTGATTTGATTGTGGGAGCGTTTAAATCAATTTTTTGATGGCATAAATGGATTCAACGCCATCAAAACTCCTTGGGCTACCTAAAATCCATAACCCAAGTTTTCAACAATTTTCGCCGAATTTTCTCAAAATCAAGCCGAACTTTCTATTGTTTTCTAGGCGAAATTGTGGCCTATTTGGACTACGGTTTGAGGATATGGCTTGCCACAGTTTGGAAAAAAAAATACCCATTTAATAAAAAAACCCTACCTGCAAACTTTAGCATTCTAAAGTGATGGCACTGTTTAAACTTGTGTAATGGATTAGAAAGCTATCATGGTTGTGGAAAAGTAGACTTTATGCTAGCCCAATGAGATTCTTCCATACTAATTCCATGAAGCATGAAAAGTTTAGCTTGGACCTAGATGGACTACCATTTCATTTTGACATATATAACATGAAAAGTAAAAGGTTATTTATTATGTAGGACATGAAACTTTTGTTCTAATCAAACATTACTACCTTTTCAAGGTTTAAGCCTATAAGCTGAAGGGGATACGATGTGAAAAGTCAAAAGAAATTTTGCTATGTAGCAAGAGGAATGTGAAAATCTTGTTCGCATTATGCTTGACTACTCGAACCCTAAAGTAGTGTCGGCCATACTAGCAGAATCTCATAGGAGGATCCATTGTGCGCCCTAGGGACGAGTCATTAGGTTCTATGATCTAGATGGAGATTGACCTTGCGCCCTAGCAGAAATCGAGGGTTTGCATCACACTTTGGTAGAGAAACCCAACATGACATAATTGGGAAAGGTTTGTCAAGACTATGTGCTCATGAAAATTTTGTGAGTAATGACCTTACCTCATGGTGCTTGCATTGAAGAATTTGGTAGACCTTATGTGCATGCATTCAGCAATTGATTAAGATAATCTTCACAAATTTTCTATTCCTTCTGTGTACCTTTGCACCTAAAGAAAACATAGCAATACCATAAACATTTCAAAAAGAAATTGAACTAAACTTTTAAAAATACATCTATTAAAAAACCACTTATATAAAAAAATATCTAGAAATAATATGTACTATAAAAAAAATATAATAATAAAACACATTCATTTATTTAAAAAACAAACTTTCACCAATTTATCAAATATTAAAATTAATAATATCATTCTTTTATTTCAAAAAAACACTTCCACTATAAAACTTTCTTTCAAAAATTTGGACACATTTTAAGAAACCTTTTAAATTCTCTGAATGAAAATTATCAAGTCTTTACAAAACGAAACAATAAAATACACTACAACTTTATCTAGCTGGAAAATATTTACAGGTTGAGTTAACACACCTCACCAAAAATTTTGAAGTTACTGCTTTAAACATTAAATTACTTTCTGTATCAATCAATACTTCACATTTATAATACAATAGTTACGTCTTTAATGAGCATAGGAGACAATGGTTACATGTATAGCTTCCATGAACTCTGATGTTATTTGGTGTCACGATGGATGGGTAATGTTATTCTAAGTTAACGTAACCTCATGCAGAAACTCCTTCAACCAATCTTCATTGAATTGGAATAGGAAGCCTTTGGCTAATTACTACATTATTATTTTCTTTCCCTAATAAATATTTTTCTTTCTATTCCATCTATAGCATAGGTTTTCGAATAATTATACATTGAATTAGGTTTTCATCAGATAATTATATCTGCATTTTTTATATAATGTTATAATTGGGAGGATTACAGAAAGAAGAGAATCTGAGGGTGGAAAGCATTATATGCTCTTCAAAACAGATGTAGAGAGGCAGAGATATGGGATTGGAAAACCATTAAAGTACTTTGTGGACTCCTAGTTGTCCAATGATGCTATATGGGTGTGAATTGTGGATAGTCTCAAAATGGAAACAAATTGAGAAAATCCAAAAATGCTTGATCATGAGCAAGTTCAAAATAAAATGTTCGGTACCTTATGAGATAATGTTAAGTGAAACAGGAGCAACTCCCATTGAAGCAATTGCTATGGTGTGACTCATAAGATATCTAAAAATAATTGAGCGAATGGAAGTAGGTAGATGGCATAATGTTATCTTCAATGAAGACATGAGTGAAAGAAAGAAAACATGGATGAGACAAAACCACACATGGATGCAAAAAATGGAATATCTACCTCAATATTTGTCCCACAAATAGCAAGGAGCTAAAGAATCTTGTTATGGAGAAGTTTCATAAACAGGTATGGGGAAAAGCGTTGGGTAGAAAGAAGAAGTACTACATTGAGGAATTCAACACAACATATGATCTACAACAAAAAAGAGTTCATTGGAGCTAGCATTCCGTGGAGGGAAAAGATTCTTATTGCTAAATTAAGAACCAACTCGCATCAACTTCAATGTGAAACAGGACAGTGGAAAAGGCCAAAAAAGGCTTGGGAAGAACATCAACTTGTGTGAAACAGGACGATGGAAAAGGCTTAAAGAAGCTTGGGAAGAACGAGTGTGTGCGACTGTGTAATCGGAAAAACATTTATATTAACATCGGTTTCTTAATCTACAATAAAAAGAGTTCATTGGAGCTAGCATTCCTTGGAGGACAAAGATTCTTATTGCTCAATTAAGAACCAACTTGAATCAACTTCAATGTGAAATAGGATGTTGGAAAAGGCCTCAAAAAGCTTGGGAATAACATCAACTTGTGTGAAACAGGACGGTGGAAAAGGCTTAAAGAAGCTTGGGAAGAACGGGTGTGTGCGACAGTGTAATTGAAAATCATTTACATTAACATCAGTTTCTTAATGGTCCCATAGACTATTTTTTATTTTGTGGAGATTCTTATTGCTCAATTAAGAACCAACTCGCATCAACTTCAATGTGAAACATGAGAGTGGAAAAGGCCTAAAAAAATCTTGGGAAGAAGATCAACTTGTGTGAAACAGGACGGTGGAAAAGGCTTAAAGAAACTTGGGAAGAACAAGTGTGTGCGACAGTGTAATCGAAAAAACATTTACATTTACATTTTGTGGACCTTAAAATATCATTTCATTTATGTTCAATGGTAGGACAATAAGTTACCATATCACTTTGTAACCTATATGAACACTTTGTAACCTTTATGTGGTATCTGAATATTTTAACCAACTTCAACTATTTATGATGTTTTTATTTCAAACCTTTGTCACATATGCCATGTGTGTGGGATTAACGGAGGTTATAACTTTACTGTCGAGCTTGGTTATAAGTTTATAAAGTTCATATGTTATATTTCCAACCCTATAGCTTCATTTGCATTTACTATGGAGAATTCTCAAAACTCCAGTTGTCTTCCATTTGCATTACTAGGTTCATTTGGACATTAGACCTGTTGACGGTTCAATCTGATGATGGAGATGATCTCGGTCAGGTAGAGGTAAAGGTGGTAAACACCTCTAGGGTTTCCACCCGAACTCGTCATTTGGAACTTTCGTATTTAGTAAGAGCTTTGCCTCGGCCCAAAAGGGTTTTCTTTCCACACTGTTGAAAATGGAAACAAGAAATGCTATAAATAGCATTTGAGGTACCAGTGTTGGACATAGCAACAAGGAATGAAAAATGGAAGTGCTAAAAATAGCATTGCTATAAATAGCATTTCGGGATACCTTCCTATTTTAGTTAGTCCCTGAACTAAAATTGAGAAGTAAACTTCGAATTTATTCTTAGCAGTTGTTTGATTAATAACTG
This sequence comes from Pinus taeda, assembly GCA_000404065.3. Classification (NCBI taxonomy): domain Eukaryota; kingdom Viridiplantae; phylum Streptophyta; class Pinopsida; order Pinales; family Pinaceae; genus Pinus; species Pinus taeda. Next base: position 167,773 of record APFE031590049.1, on the reverse strand, counting down.
ATTAGAAAATCAAACATGAAGTCTATGTGAGGACATGCAACAGTTATCCCATTGATTGAGGAATTTATCCCTTAGTTAAAGAGATAAGGATGAGTTGTAATATTGAGTTGTAATTAGTTATCTCAGTTAACTGAGTTAAGTCCAGTTATATTAGATCAAATAGTTTGTTGAACTAATTGTGAGTTCACTTAGTTAATGCATGCATGCATGTACTGCTGCACTTTAGATAACTGAATATTCTCTCATAAATAACTCATGCATGTCAGTTCAGTCAGAGACGCAGTTGAGATCAGAGGAAGGGACAGTGTACTATCAGTTGGAGGATTTTTCCTATATAGGAAACTCATCCATGCAGGAGGAATTATCTCCTTCGGGATTGCGCAGTTACTACTGAGCCAAGTGAGCAGTGTGAGGTGGGAATTCACACAAGTAGAAGCACTGGACCCTAGGAAAAATTGTGCAAGGAAATAGGAAGCTTGGAGGGCAGAGGAGAAGGTTTGTGAGAAGCCCTTAACTGTCTATGAGCAGCAAAGGGACTGTACTGAGAGTTGGGCAACTTTTGAGCTAGCGCTTTGTGTAGTCCGGACATATTTCCACTTGTATGATAATAGATAGATCGGGGTTTTTAGCTGAGGATTTCCCCATAGTATTCTTCTATGTTTCATGTGTATGATTTCTTCTTCTCTGTTATATGTGTTCTGATTGATCTAGCTCAAATTGATTAAGCTTCCGCAAAGTTTGATTGTAGAAGTAGATCTAGTATTTTGCTTTAGTATTGCATTATCAGGTGATCTACAGTGAGAATTTTTACATGGTATTAGAGCTAGCTGATCTATAGAGAAATTTCTACATGGTATCGGAGCAAAGGTGATCAAAGCGAATAACAATATACAAAGAAGGGAGAAGTTCCAAGTTTGAAGTTCTTGATTATAGAATTCGAATTCTTATCACATCTCAAATTTCACCAATAGCGTTCAACGGTTTAAGACTCGAGTATGCTCTTGATGGCAGCTCAAATTATATAGCCTAGAAGGATCGCATGGAAGTAGTATTAGAGGACAACGGTCAAAATGACTTCATTGATCAAGAAGTCCCCAAGCCAGCAGTGGCTAAATCTACAGAATTGGTGTAATGGAAGAAATGGGTGGATAGAGCAAGGAGAATCCTCCTGGAGGGGAGTTGGAGACCACATTGTCTCGAGCCTCCATGGGTAGGAGACACCGTTTTCGATGTGGGAAACATTGACTATCTATATCAGAACAGCAGTGATCAGAGGAAGCTAGCGCTGAAAGACAAGCTTCAGAAAATCAAGTGTGAAAAGGGTGACATGATCTCTACATATTTGAACATGATCACCACCTGCAGGGATGAGCTTGGAAGTGTAGGGATCACGACAACCGATGATGACATGGTGAGTCTTGCTCTCCTTGGTCTTCCTAAGAGCTGGCATAGCTACCAAGACTCGGTAAATGGAAGAGAAAAACTGCCAGATTGGGAACGACTTTGGTCAGATCTGATGCAGGATGAGATAAGGAGAAGCACCAGAGATGGTTCTTCATCCAAGGAGGATGAAGAAAATTGTGCCTTAGCGAGTAAGGAAAAGAAAGGGAAGGAGAAGGTTTCTCATCCCAAATTGAGTTCTTCCTATGGTGGGAAGAACTGGTTGACAAATCGAAAGTGCGATGCTTTCATTGTCATGAGGTGGGCCATTTTGCTACAAATTGTCCATTGAAGAAATCCAAGATGGGATCCAAGGAAGGATCTGAAGGTGAGGCATTGGCCTCACAATTCGAGTTGGATTTCACCCTCTTTGCATGCATGGTTTCATCAATGGTAGGATGTGGTTAGTTTCTTGACAGTGGAGCTTCATTCTACATGACCAGCGATAAGAGTTTGTTCAGTACCTTGGAAGAGAAAGATCTCCAGATACTCATAGCGATGGGTAATGATGAAAAGTATAGTGTTTCAGGTGTGGGCACAGTTTCTTTTCAGAGGGAGCATGGAGCTCGCATTACCTTGACAGATGTGAAGTATGTGTCGGGACTGAAGAAAAACTTGGTATCGATCGGAATGCTAGAAGACAAAGGCTATGATGTAGTCTTCAGTAAGGGAAAGGTTTTCCTTAGACACGTCACCATGAGACAGGTGAAGCAGATCAGTTCACGAGTCAAGAACCTGTATGCTCTTGAGGTTCAAGATGCTTGCAAAGCCTTGAGGAGCAAGGCAACTATAGGAGACTTGGTGGTTGAGAGGGAGAGTACATTACCTCTCAACATGCAGCGTCAGAAGAAGTCTCAGACAATTGTGGAGGAGCCAGAATTGGTGAAGCAGCTTTAGGAGGTTGTGGAGCAGCCACAACTGGAGAAGCCGAGAGGAGATCGAGTGGAGGCATCCACTCATGCAGAGACCTCCAGTAGGGAGAAATTTCGAGCCAAGTGGGCAGAGGGAGCACATGCATCCATACCTTCAGGTAGGAGGTGGGGCGATGTGGAATGATAGTCCCAAGAAGGTTGGAATAGAGGCAGGATCATTGAGGTACCCAACCTCTTTGATTAGACCTTGCTATGGGAGCCCCGACAAGGAGTAGCAGGATTAGCTGAGTGGGTAGAGACAGATGCAGATGGAGCAGCAGAGAGAGCTACAGTGCAGGAATCCCAAGGCAGTGCAGAGCTAGCAGGCTGCAATAATGTGAGAGGCACAGGAGTGTTACACCTATGCAAGATGGCACAGAGAGGTGTAAAACAGTGCGAGATGCATAGAGTGTTGCAGCAGCTCAAAGGTCACAGAGGGAGCACTTGTTAGCGGCAGAGGGAGCTTCAGCATCAGAGGGTGTTTCTAGCCCAATAGGGAGGTCAGATGGGAGATTTTTTTGTTTCTACAGTTGTTGGAGCAACAACACTTGGGAGAAGTGTTGCATGCAGAACATTCCAAAGGTTCAGGATCGAGTTCGAGTTGAATGTCTTTCTTGTTGAGAGGGAGTGTTGAAAATGGCAACAAGAAATGCTAAAAGTAGAAATTCTATAAATAGCATTGCTATAAATAGCATTTCAGGTACCACTGTTGGACATAGCAACAAGGAATGAAAAATGGAAGAGCTAAAAATAGAATTGCTATAAATAGCATTTCGGGATACCTTCCTATTTTAGTTAGCCCCTAAACTAAAATTGAGAAGTAAAATTCAAATTTTTTCTTAGCAGTTGTTTGATTAATAACTAATTAATTCATCTTGAGTTAATTAGTTGGAGAAAATCAAACATGAAGTCTATGTGAGGACATGCAACAGTTATCCCATTGATTGAGGAATTTATCCCTTAGTTAAAGAGATAAGGATGAGTTGTAATATTGAGTTGTAATTAGTTAGCTCGGTTAACTGAGTTAAGTCTAGTTAGATTAGTTCAAATAGTTTGTTGAACTAAATGTGAGTTCACTTAGTTAATGCACTTGCATGTAATTGTTGCACTTCAGATAACTGAATATTCTCTCATAAATAACTCATGCATGTCAGTTCAGTCAGAGACGCAGTTGAGATTAGAGGAAGGTACAGTGTACTATCAGTTGGAGGATTTTTCCTATATAGGAAACTCATCCATGCAAAAGGAATTATCTTCTTTAGGATTGTGCAGTTACTACTAAGCCAAGTGTGTAGTGTGAGGTGGGAATTCACACAAGTGGAAGCATTGGACCCTAGGAAAAATTGCGCAAGGAAATAGGAGGTTTAGAGGGAAGATGTGAAGGTTTGTGAGAAGCCTTTGATTGTCTATAAGCAGCAGAGGGATTGTACTGAGAGCTGGATAGCTTGTGAGCTAAAGCTTTGTGTAATCCAGACATATTTCCACTTTTATGATAATACAGAGATAAGGGTTTTTAGTTGAGGCTTTCCCCATAGTATTCTTCTGCATTTCATGTGTATGATTTCTTCTTCTCTGTTATATGTGTTCTAATTGATCTAGCTCAAATTGATTAAGCTTCTGCAAAGTTTGATTGTAGAAGTAGATCTAGTATTTTTCTTTAGTATATTGCATTATCAGGTGATCTACAGTGAGAATTTTTACATATACAATGTCGGTTCAATTTGGTATGGATGCTTACCAGTTACAGATTCATTTCCTCTATTCCCATGAAGCACGTCGTCCGTGCTCAAAGGCCAGTAAGAAATTGTCATCTTGTTGAAGGAATTGGTTAGCGATTTTCCTATATTTTCCGCCGGATTATTGTCAAATATCATATTAATGTCAAGGATTTTCTTTACAGGTTGTATCTCTACTATTTAATCTCAAGGATTTTCTTTACAGACAATCTTTGGGATACTTCATAATCAGTCTAAACTTTTCCTCTTTCTACTGATTGCAATAAGGCATTGTGTATAGGGATGACAATGGGGAAGGGAGTTCGTTATTCTCTCGCTAAAGGTACAAGTCTTTTTGTTGTTGATTTCCTTTTAACTAAGGTGAAAATTTTGTTAAAATAAGATAATTACTCTTGCATGAGGAGTTGGCTAAACTTAGAGAGTCAGTTAACTGAGTGTTGAGGGTTGATTGTTTGAGGGTTGATTGTTTGAGGGTTGATTGTTTGAGTGTTGAGTCAAGTCGAATTAAGTGATAGATGACTTTTAGTGTGTGGTTTCATGTGGTTGCATGTCAAGATATTTTAGGCAAGTTGCTAGTTGGAAAAGGATGCATACCCTTCACTGGGTTCATTATAAGCATCAAGTTTTGTGTGATCAATAGAAGAGCCGCAACTCATGGATTTGTGTGTGAATTATTTGTTTTGCCTTCTCTGTCTTTCCAACAAATTGGTATCGAAGAGAGGGAAAACGGATTAGCAACAATCCGTGAGAGAGGAGAAATATATTTTTTTCTCCTAGTTAATACTATAACGCACCTTGTGGGTTATACATAGGGCATTATAAAGCAGGTCGTTGTAAGCAAGTATGGTGTTACAACAGTTAAACTTATAATGACTTGCATGCATGTGGGTTCCATGAAATTTTGAAGCGTTTAATGTTGTGCTCCTGATCATGGAGGGTGTTAGTCGCATAGCACCATCTCGAGAATTGCGTTAATAGAGAAAAGCTCATATTTTAAAAAATTAGAATACGGCATCAAGTTCTTTGATTATAACGAATATCAATTTTATTTTTTTTAAGTATGAAGATTTATTTACGTTGACTTTATATACGTTTGAGTGGGAAGTCGAGTGCATATTAAAAAAAAAAGATTTTTTTATATAAAAGATTTGGAAACTCTATAAAAGGAAGAAAAAAAAAATAAGTTTTTTTTATATATAAAATAAAAACTTAGTGTTTTTATTGAAAGCTTATAAAAGGAAATTTTTAGAAAAATATGGCTTTCTCAAATTTCCACCTCGAGTTCCCACCGTTTATAGGGAAAGACTATGATGTGTGGGCTATTAATATGGTGACCACGTTGCAGGCACATGATGTTTGGGATTATGTCCAGTTTGGGTTTTCAGAACCTAAGGATGAAGTAGAAGCATGAGCTCTCACTAATGCAAAGAGAGAACAATGGAAGACAGACAAAAAAAATAATGCACAAGCGTTGCAACTTATCCAGCAGGGAGTGGACCGAGCAGTGTTCCAGAAGATTATGATCACATCTTCAGCAAAAGTAGCATGGGATACTTTGGCGATAAACTATATAGGGATGGAATTCAATATTGTTAAGTTGCAGAATACTAGAAAAGATTTTGAAAGTCTGCAGATGAAGGAGACAAAGGACATCGATTCTTTCATGAATTAAGTCATAACTTTTGTAAATCAATTAAAGATTTATGGTGAAGAAATTAAAGATCAAACAGTGGTTGAGAAGGCCCTCAAATCTTTGTTTATCAAATTTGATGTTGTGGTAGCATCCATAGAAGAAGCCAAGGATTTGGCATCATTGGTAGTTGATGAGATGATGGGATCACTTCTATCGCATGAGGCAAGGATAGACAAAAATAAGGATTCCACTTTAGAGACCGCTTTCAAAAGTCAGGTTTATATTTCAAGAGATAGAGGTCGAGGAAGAAGTAGACCGAGAAGCAGAGGACAAAGCAGAAGATATGGTGGTCAGAGAGATGTCCGAGAAGAACATGAATATGAAAGTGGAAGAAACTACATAAACTTCAACAATAATCAAAGAGGAGACAAAACAAAGGTGAGATGTTATTATTGCAATAAATTTGGTCAGTATGCTCGTGATTGCAGGAAGAAGATAGTTGATCAAGGGAACAAGAGAGCTAATGTCACTACAGAGAGTACTAACTCCATGTTCCTAGCTTGCCATACCATGCATGAACCTTCTGCTAGTGTGTTGTTGTTAGACAATGGTTGCAATAACCACATGACAGGAAACAAGAATTTGGTTGCAAATTTTGATCAATCTGTGAAAACAAAGGTAAATTTGGGGACTGATAAGACTGTAGAAGTAGATGGCAAAGGAGTGGTCAACATTCTGACCAAGTAGGGGGAGTCAAAGGCAATCTCAAAGATATATTATGTTCCTAGTCTCAAACATAATTTGTTAAGTGTTGGTCAATTGACACAGAAAGGATATAGAGTTATCTTTCAAGGTCAAGAATGTGTTATAAATGACAAGCCCCCAAGAAAGCAGTTGATAGCAAAGGTGCGGATGACAAGGAACAAACTCTTTCCTCTAATTATGAACTACAGTGATCAAGTTAGTTCTTTTACACTTGCATGTTCTAATGATTATTGGTTATGGCACTTTCAGTTTGGACACTTGCACTTTTACGGTTTAAGATTGTTGCAACAGAAAAAGATGGTTAGAGGATTACCTCCCATCAAAGAACCTACTAGTACTTGTGAGTGTTGCATCTTGGGAAAGCAACACCATGAAATTTTTCCAGAGGGAGTTGCATACAGAGCAAAGCAACCTCTTGAGCTAGTGCATACAAACTTATGTGGACCTATGAGGACACAGTCGATTGGTGGAAGTTGTTACTTCCTCACTTTCATTGATGATTACAGCATAAAGACTTGGGTTTACTTCTTGAAGCAGAAGTCTGAAACTTTTGCAAATTTTAAAGAATTCAAAGCCTTAGCAGAGAACCAAAGTGATCGACAAATCAAGGTATTGAGGTCAGATCGTGGTGGCGAATATGACTCAAAGACATTCCATGATTACTCCAAACAACATGGAATCAAAATACATTTTCCAACTAGGTACACACAATAACAGAATGGTGTAACAGAGAGAAAGAACAAGACAATTATGAACATGGTAAGAAGCATGTTGAAAGTAAGAAACTTGTCTAATGAGTATTCGGAAGAAGCAATTGTTGTGCTATTTATGTGATCAACAGATATCCTAAAAAGAGTGTGATGAACAGAGTACCAGAACAAGCATGGTCAGGTATGTCTTGCAGCGTATCTCATCTCAAAGTATTTGGATGTGTAGCTTATGCACATGTGCCTAAAGAGTGAAGAGGCAAATTGGATGATAAAAGTGAAAAATGCATATTTACTGGTTATAGTGAGAAATCAAAAGCTTACAAATTGTATAACCCTATTAGAAAGAAGACCATAATTAGCAAAGATGATGTGTTCAAAGAAAAAGAGTCGTGGAATGGAACTGTACACAAAAAAGTTGATGCACAAGTGCCACTGATGGAAGAAGATGATGTAGTGGAAAAGGAGCAACAAGAATCATAGGTGAAGACACCAAAAAGAGACACACCAATAAGGACTCCAAGATTTTCAGAGCAGCATGGATCTTCAACCATATCAACAGATCGAGATTCTCCTAACAATCAATTAGGTAATGAATCAAGCAATGGTAAGAGAAAGATGAGATGTCTGAAAGATATTTATGATGATTTTGGATGTTAGTTCAAATTTTGCATTGTTGTCATTCCAACCTTCTTCGTTTGAAGAAGAAATTTGAGATGAAAATTGGGTGCAAGCTATGGATAAAGAAATTGAAGCTATTGAAAAGAATGATACATGGGATTTGATTGATTTACCTGGGTGTACAAGACAAAGTTGAATGAGAAAGGTGAAATTGACAGATTTAAAGCTAGACTTGTAGAAAAATGATTTCCCGAACAACCGGGAATAGATTTTGGAGAAATGTTTTCTTCGGTAACCAGATTGGATATTATAAGAGTAGTTCTAGCCACAGCAGCTCAGAACAAGTGGAAATTATATCAGATGGATGTGAAATCAAGCTTCTTGAATGGAATTCTAGAAGATGAAATTTATGTGCAACAGCCTCCAAGTTATGAAGTTGAAGGTAACGAAGATAAAGTTTACAGGTTGAAGAAAGCGCTCTATGGCCTGAAGCAAGCGCCTAGAGCTTGGTATAGTAGAATCGACATCTACATGATTAAGAATGGATTTTGCAGAAACAACATTAAGCCTACCTTGTACACAAATGTAAATGAGCATGGACATATTTTGATTGTTTGATTATATGTTGATGACATGATGTTTACAAGTGATTTTGAGTTAGATGGATTTAAAGCAGCCATGATGAAAGAATTTGAGATGACAGATTTTGGTCTCATGAAATATTTTCTTGGCATAGAAGTTGAGCAATCTAAAAAGGGAATTTTCATTTGTCAAAATAAATATGCCAAAGATTTGTTGAAAAGATTCAGGGTGGAAAATTGTGAACGTGTCCCTACACCAATTGCAACAGGTACAAATTGAAGAAAGGATGATGAAAGATTAGATGTCAATCCAACTCTATTCAAAAGATTGGTTGGAAGCCTCATGTATCTCACAGATACAAGACCGGATATCATGCAAGGAGTGAATTTGATTTCCAGATTTATGGAGACTCCAAAAGACACACATTGGAGTGCATGAAAAATAATTCTGAGATACATAGCAGGAACTAGAGATTGTGGCATAATGTATGCAAGCACAGAAAAGAAAGATTTGATTGGGTACACAGACAATGATTTTGTGGGTAGTTTGGATGGTAGGAAGAGCACTTCTGATTTTTTGTTCCATCTTGGTTCGGGTGTGATTTCATGGGCATCTAAGAAGCAACCCATTGTGACACTTTCGTCAACAGAAGCAGAATATGTAGCAGCAACATCAGCAACATGTCAAGTAGTGTGTTTAAGAAGAGTATTTGATGGACTCAAGAAAAAACAACAAGGATCAACAACAATATATTGTGACAACACTTCAACAATTGCACTATCCAAGAATAATGTGTTCCAATAAAAGAGCAAGCATATTGATACTAGATACCACTTTATTAGAGAACTTGTGAGCAATGGAGAAGTTGACTTGAAGCCTTGTAAATCTAGTGATAAATTAGTTGATATATTTACTGTCATTAGCAAAAGATGTGTTTGAGTTTCATAGGAGAAACTTGGGTGTTGTGAGCCTGGCTTAGACATAGACCAGCAGGCATGTTTGAGTTGCCATGAGTCATGTTTTAGTTTAGCGGTCATAATTAAGGGGGAGTGTTAAAATAAGATAATTACTCCTGCATGAGGAGTAAACTTAGAGAGTCAGTTACTTGAGTGTTGAGGGTTGAGCTTTTGACTGTTGAGTCAAGTCGAGTTAAGTGATAGATTAGTGTGTGGTTTCATGTGGTTGCATGTCAAGATATTTTAGGCAAGTCGCTAGTTTGAAAGGATAAACACCCTTCACTGGGTTCATTGTAAGCATCAAGTTTTGTGTGATCAATAGAAGCGTCGCAGATCATGGATTTGTGTGTGAATTATTTGTTTTGTCTTCTGTCTTTCCAACAATTCTACCAATGTTGTTTCTTTTCCTAGAAACCCTAACATGGTTTCCTTTGTTGTTTGTACAAGTATGCTACATACCAACTCTGTTGTTGGTATATTCAGTTAACGTATGATCCTTTTGTTTTCTTCTCCCTTCGGTTCGTCCTTTCGGCCTCCAGGATTTTAATTAATTATTACATATATTTTTAAAATTTTACAATCAATTTATGTTATGGATTTTTTGTTTTTTTTTTGAAGAATGAGATGATCCTTTTATTAATGGCATTGTCTATTTATTATATGCTTTGGAGTTTTTAGCTGCAATCTTGCCAAAAAAAAAAAATACAATTAGATCGTCTGGTTAAATATGGTTTTTTGTTATTTAAAATTCAGTTTTGATTATATATATGGATTCACCATCCTAAAAAAATTTACATATATGGATTCATCATCTCAAAAAATTCCTAAGGCATTCTATTTCACAATTCAAACTTGTATTCCCAACAAATCTTTGTCAGATTCTGAACAAATTAAATCAGAAAATAGGCAGGAAACCTTTCAAAACATATAACAGATAGACTATAAGACTTTACTAATTACATAAAAAGTCTACTTAGATAAAATTGTTGATATTAAAAAGTCTACTCATTAATAGGGAATTATCACACATTAATTAATTGGTCTATATTGGAATTCAGCTTGGGGGATTTTGAATTTTATTTAAATAAATAAACAGGTCTATATCGGAATTGAGCTGGGGAATTTTGAATTTTATTTAAATAACTGGACAAGATTTCATGTTTTTTTTTGTAAGCTGAGGAGTTACCATTTTCTATTATCAAAATTGAAACCACTACAATCTTAAGGTGGTCTCAACCCGCCCCGAGGGGAAACCGGGTTTATTGACCACCTATAGTTTTTTACTGCAGACCAAAAATAAAAGGTTTTCAAGCTGTCTTTCCAGGCTTTGTAAACATTCACCTTATAACTTTTCCTATTGACATATAACTGCAACTAAAAATTATCATAAATCCTATACATATCTAAAGGAAACTAAGATTTGCACTTTCTAACTACTTCAAAAAGCATGCCTTTCTTCATTGGTTCCCAGCGTCCTCTTGTTGTTCCTTCTCCTTCTCCTTCTTGATCACCAAGCCATTTGCCTCTAGCTGCTGCTGAATATCCTCCATCCTCTTGTCTTGCATGAGCAGGGTGATTAGGATTTTCTTCAGCTCTTTCTTCAAGTTTGGTATTCCCTGTGACAATTCAGCCATTTCCAGGGCTATCTGCTCCATGGCTTTGGCCATAAGTCTTTTCATGACCCAATATAGGTGCAGGGACTGCTTATACAGTGTCATTCAGCCTCAGGTATGTCCTGGATCCAGCATGAGATGCATCCAGTCCTCCATTTCTTCCTCAGACTGTGCCTGAATGGCCTCTTCCTCCCAGTGCTCAATTATCCTCCTGATCTTTGGGTTATTCCTCTCACTGTAGGCTCTCTCGGCTATCCGAACCCTTGTCTATATAGTCCTCCTTCCCTGTCTTCCTCTCGCTCCCACGCTGGTCTCCCCGTCTTCCACTGTGCCTTCTCGACAGTAGCGTCCCCGTCTGCTTCGCCCTTCTACCACTCCTCGCCTCCTCTGGCCTCCCCTGCCACGACGACCTTGCCCTCGCCTCCACCTGTCGCTCCCTTCCTCAGCACCTGGCTCCTGCCTTCCTTCGTCTTCTGCCTGACCTCTTTTCGTGGCCCTGTTTCCTGTAATTTTTTTCGTTTCGGCCGTGGTTATCATTCCCCTGTGTCGCTGTCTCGAATTCGGCTTCGAAGTCTTCGCTCTCACCCTCAGAAACTTCATATATTGGTATATAGCACTGCTCGGTATCCTCCTCCATTTTTCCTTTGCCTTTCACGTCCTGGTCTCCCCGCCCCTGGTTCCTATCTCTTGCCCTGCTTCTCATCCATCTACCTGCCGCCCTGCTCCCTTCTGCTGCCATTCTTTCCTCGCTTCTTTGCTTCTGCCTGCGCGTCCCTGTACTTTCTGTTCAGCTTCCTGAACTTCCCTCTCTCCTAGCTGTATTCAGCTGCTTCCCGCCGCTCTCTCCTGTTTCTTTGCATGCAGGTTCACTCGTCCCGCTTCGCCACCCTTTCCTCCTTATGCCTCCCCTCTTCATATGCTTATACTCTAACTCCCTAACCGCTTTGCTGTCCCATGCCTCCGCGCAATCATTCCCCTGTCTTGTGTCTGACGCACTGACACCTCCACCGTCATTCTTTTGTACCCTGTTGTCCTCTCGTTCTGATCGGGGATCCTTCTCACCGATCCAGTTACCTGTGACCATCATGTCTTGAAACCTGACTGCACTTACATGCCTTACACACCGTCGCATATTAATTGCTCTCCCTGCCACATTGCTCATCCCGATCGGGTGTCTTGTCCTCATTCTTTCATACTGTGGTTGCTTCATTATGGTCCTGGGTGATTATGTTTTTAAGTCCTTCCCAGCTGTGATCCGCTTCTAATGACAGCCAGCTCCTGTCCAAACTGTTGGTCGCCCCTTTACTCCCCCAATTAGCCAAGAGGTCCACAGCTCTGTTTCCATTGTGTCTTACATGATTAATTATTTTGTAATCGATTCTATTTAGCAATACCGCTATATCTTGAATAATGCCCGTTGTCCTCCGGCTTTTTGCAATTTTCTCCCAACTCTTTCCATCCTTTAGTTTTCGCAGCATCCCTATCGTAATCTGCGAATCCCCTTCAATCTCCGGGTTCATATATCTGTTCCTCACTGCTATTCTCATACCTTGGTGAACCGCCCAGAGTTCCGCTTCATTGTTCGTCATCTCGCCTCCCCATTCTGCGAAGACCCACCTTGTTTTTCCTTTACCGTCTCTAAAGATTCCACCTAGGCCTGCTGGACCAGGGTTACCCTTCGACGCTCCATCAAAGTTCAATTTTATGAAATGCTCTCCAGGATACCTGAATTGGAGGACAAGATTTCATGTTAAGAGAATATTCTTTCTGAAAAATAAAATCAAAATATTTCAATCATTTTTCAGTTTCATATAAACCATTACCAATTAAATTTAAATAAATATTATTTATTTAGCCACTTGTCAAGCTGAGCCACTCTGTTGTCTTTGGTGGCTTCCATTCTTTCGCCGGTTTAATCAATAGAAGCCCTACATACCATACAGAAATTCAGAACCAATGATAACACTGATGCTCCAAGTTGTTCTTATCATCTGAAGCTTTTGACATATCCGTAGTAATCTCATACAGACATACAGAAATTCAAAACCAACGCCAACATTGTGATGCTCCAAGTCGTTTGACATATCCGCAATAATCTCATTCTTTCTGCCACCGCCAACACTGTGATGTTGCTATATGTTATTTTCTTCACCTTTGGATATGCAGTCCTTCATGTAGAAGCATGCCAGAGTAGTTAAAGCAACGGCTATGAGAACGAGCATGGCACCCAATCCAGCAAATAGATAGGGAACTGGCGACTTCCTTTCTGATATTTGGCTGTTTGTTGGCTAATATTATTTTTCATGAATTTTAGTTTCTGGAATTTCGGTGTTTGAAATTGATTAGCAGGACTCCCAAACTTGTTCTGCATTACCCTACCCTGGTTCTGCATTACCCTTGGAACCCTAATTCCTTTCATAAACATGGGTGATCGTCCAATCAGAGTGTGAAGCATATGCGTCTGTAACCTTCTTCAATGGACACCATTAACCCAATAAGTTTTGTGATCTGTGGGTGGCGGTCTGCCAGCTATGAGCTACCATTAATCTGATTTGATTTGTTGGTCGACTTGAGGTACCATGAGTCGTGTCATACATACAGAAATTCAGAACCAACAGAAGCCCTACAATTGACTTGGTTGCTTCCCCTTAGCCATAATTATTTAATTAATTAGGCCACAAACACACAGAAAGAGATATATCAAAGCTTCCTTCAACTTAACTCGTAGTTTACGAAGAGAATGAAAGAAGGATGAAGCCATTTAAACTGTAATGAGAATTGAAGGAGAGACTGCACTTCTTAGAGAGCCAAGCAGAGAAAGGAATGGAATATCTGATCATTTAGAAAAAGAAAGTAGCAGACCTGGCATAAATGTACGGGGAAATGGAGGCTTTCCCCTTTTTTTAATTAAAATATTTTACAAAGATCATCATGTCATATTCTCAAATATGAGGCAAAGTCATGTCATATTCTCAAATATGAGACAAAGGAAAATGATTTTGGAGGGCACATAAAGATCATCATGTCATATGTTGCACACAATCTTCATTTTCTTTTTCTCTTCCACTAGCTTCGTTGGTGGGTTGCTTTTTCACAACAAAGTAAGAAAAGTGAAGCAACCATTTACTTTGTTTTGTTTTCTTGTCATGACGGAATAAGTTGCTCGGTTTGACAAACAACTTTAACAGGCATCCAATTTGGCCTTGCATTGTCTAGAGAAATGGGATGAATGAAATAAAAAGATATGGTGGGAAATGGGGTTCTTGTTTGAACCTATTAAGTTTATTTATGTTGAAAACTCATTTTCATGTTAATTCAATTGAAAACCGCCTTTAAACTTTGAATGTAGAGAGAACAAAATATAATACTTGTTCTTACTTTTTTTCTAGGTAACATTCTATTAACCAATCTCACTCTTAACGACGCTCTTATATGTGGTATGGGTTATGTTGATTTTGTTGTTTTGGGTTTGAAGATTCTCGACATAATAGGAGGGATGAGATGGGATGAGATGAAGAGGGTTTAATGAATATGTTAGAACAATGCATGAGCTAAATTGTTTGCATTGGAAAGTTCACAATTAAAGTTTAAATAATTGACATTGTATGGGAAAAATAATTTTTTTTGTACACAAGCAAAAACAATGGTCTACCTCGAGGAAATTTCCCTGAAGTAGCATTATGCATTTTAAGAGTATGATGTTTGACTTGCTATATTTGAATGATTGAAAATGGTTGAGGTGCTTTTGATAGACTATCATTTTTATCAGTAATGGGGTAAGAAATCACTACACAGAAAAATTGGTTTCGGATTACTACTGCAGAATACCTTGTGTTTGTCTTGCCTTAGGTGGAAATGAATACACACTTCCTTTTTTCTCTTGAATTGCAATCACCGTAGCCTTGTTTTCCATGAATTATATAGAAAAAATTATAGCCATGCTTCCCATGAATTATACAGCAAAGAAAAAATAAATTGCTTCCAAGAATAAGCAATTGCCTAACATGCTCTTCATCGCTTTGGAAATGTTTGCAATTTTACTACAATTTGTTTGTAACAATTTATAGAATCAAATCATAGAAAAATTGTTATTCTTACCAAAAGAGGAATACAACAACGAGGAAAAACACACATTGGCAGAAACTATAAGAATGTCATCTTCCCTACCAAAGTATGCTAAGAAGGTTGTTCAAGTTTGGACTCTTAAAGATGACTTCAAAAGGAAGAGAGGGTTTTCCTTCCAACACAACTCCTGTGTTTGATTATGTTAAAACATGGTTAAGACAATTCTTAAACTTGAATTTGGTAATCTGTTGGAAAGAATTTAAATAATGTCAGACCCCATTCCTTTGTTTTGTGAAGTGTAGTTGTAAGAACTAGTTACAGTGAGCATTGTCACAATCCAACTGGAGAATAAACAATGATTGAGAAATAAAAGTGTCTTGCTAGAACAAATGTATTGCAGAATAGAGATATCCACCCACTACGTCTCTATAATCAAAGTGTCTTGCTAGAACAAATGTATTGCAGAATAGAAATATCCACCCACTACGTCTCTATGGCTAGAAAAAAATTTCACCCTACAACTTGTCAGTCTCAATGTCCACTAAGGCAAGCATATTTGAGAGGAATAAATAATGGATAACCTTTCTAAGGCAAGCATGTTTGAGAGGAATAAATAATGGATAACCTTTCTAGCAAAGGGATAACCTTACCGTAGATAAAATTCAGTTTGTTTCAGTACCGATCATCAATCCCAGAAATAATCCAATAAGTGTAGTTAAGAAAGTAGTAGGTATCACAAGACATAGCAATACAAGGTGTGCATAGAGAAGTAAGAATCTTCACTATGTTATTAGGGACAACCTGTTTCTTCACAATTTGTCATTACTATACTATAATTAAAAAAGATAAAAATAATTAAATTATAATTTTATTTCTAATAATTATTATTATTTATTATTAATGAAAGAAATAATATTTACATTAAACATATATACATATATAAAAAATATATATATAACACTAGTTTTAACTAATTGTCTTACTTTATTATGGAAAATTATAATTTGTAAATAGTTTTGTTTACAAATGATGGACCAATACTATGGTTTATCAATACCACATGCCCCAAAAACCATAATAAAATTGTTTTGGAAAAATATCTCATTGTTTTGATTTATGTATACTGCAAACAATATTTTAAAATATTCTATAGAGGTTAAATTTCTAACATCCACCTAATAATTATTGATATTTAAATTAAAATTTTGAAAACTCAATTCCAAAATAAACATACTTATACACATTTAAAATTATGACAAAATTTACAATTATATATTTTCTTTATTTCCCCTTTATACATGTGCTAAACCAAACTTATTAGTTTTTACCTTGTTAGGATATTCCGACACATAGGAATAGTTAAGTATAACTTGGTCTAGTATAGAGTTAGGTAAAGTGTGTTTCTTTACTATGTACATTTGTAATATACAATCTGACGGTCACGATATGTAGTGATCCGACGGTTCATTCTCTCCTCGGTATTACCGACACTTGATCTGTGGCTTGACACCTGATTGGTCCATGAATTCTATTTAAAGCGCATGGAGGGTCATTTGTAGGTTAACCGTGCATGAGAGAAGCTTATGTAAATTTCATTCTTTTATTAATAAATTGCCTGTAGTAGCCACGTTGGCGCAGGCCGTGGACTGTTCCCTCTCTGAGGGTTTTAACCGCGTCAAAATACTGGTGTATTGATCTGTGATCTGTTTGTGAGCGGTGTCCTTTTGGTG
>APFE031590049.1:120015-130290 GCA_000404065.3 Pinus taeda | reverse complement strand
AGAAGGCATGCAAAATGCATGTGAATGCATCATTGTGTTATATAGGTTTTTATCATTTGGCTCACTATATAGGTTTTATAGGCATAATTGTGTATATTAGATGGGACTTGAAAATACATATGAATGGTGGGGGTTAACTAAGGTCTAATTGGAGGTCTAATTATCTGGCCCTTCCAGAAAGAATAGGGACACTGTAACACTTACATGATCAATACTTTAGGACACTCACAAGAAAGGTACTCATAGGAGAAAAACCTTACCATTGAAGTGTCAACAGAATGGAGGCCCATGACCTTTAGCTTGAGCATATGGCAGCAAGAGTGATTGATCAGCATTTCTTTTGTATACCTCTACCTATGACCAGAAAATGATAGACAAATATCGATTGGATTTTCTGGAAGAGCGTCCCTCTTCTCCAATGCCACTTGATGGGCTTGACTATAAAAGTACTCTTATGTGGAGCTAGAAAAACAAAACTCAAGCCATTCGTGTGTTGCATTCTGTGCTGCCAAAAATACTTAATCACATGACTAATATTTATTAAGTCATTTATCAGTATCTTGTATAAAAAAACTTTGAAACAATGTTGTAGATAAATATCACACAAGTGTAAATGTATGAATCCTTAAAAAGATCTAAAAATGATTAAAAGTTAAAGAGAATGATTAAAAAGTTAAAAAGAATGTGTATGAATTTTATCATATAAATTAAAATGAAACAATATTATTTTTGTATATTTTTATGATTTATTTCACCATAGACTCTTACTACTATCCCTATTAATGTGATCCATCTTTCACAAATATCTCCCATTAAACTCCATTTTCATGACATAACACATTTACATAACCTCTCAATATGTTTAACTACACCAATTTAACATAAGAAACAACTAATAAGTTTATAGTATCACACTACCTGTGAGTAAATATTTATGTTTTACTCGTGAGTAGGTATCTATGCTTTGCTTGCTTATCATGTGAGGCTATGTTTCATTTGGCTCTATGGTTTTCAATGCTAAACACTTTGAAAGCATTGAGTACTTCGAAATTGAACCTAAATTAGTATTGTGTGGAAATATTTATACGAAAAGAACACTAATGATGCATATTAGCACCTAGAGGTTGGATTTTTCTAAGATTTTGTACGCCATATTTGTATTTTATTGGACAATAATCAAGCCACTTAATATGAGATATATGAAAACATTTAAAAGAAAAGAAAAGAAAATGAGATGTTATTTTTATTTTTATTTTTATGTTTCAAAAATCATAGTTAAAATGAATTGATATGTATTTTTATGAATTTGAGAGCCAAAATTCTTATTGCTCAATTAAGGACTAATTTCCATTAACTTCGTTGTGAAACAAAGCGCTGGAAAATACCAAAAGAAGTGTGGGAGGAAAGAGTATGCAATTTTTGTTCTTTCGGAAAAGTGGAAACAGAAAAGCATTTCATTTTAGAATGTGAGACCTTCAAAGACAACAGGGAAAGTTATGTGCAAATATGCTAGCAGCTAGCTCTTGGGATAATCTATAGAGCATTTATTGTGAGGCTTCACATAAAAAGGGTCGAATACATCAAGCAGATGAAAAAGCAATCTTTTGCATAAGTTATCTTTAGCCTAGTAAAAGTTAAAATAATTTTCTTTCTTTCTTTCTTATATTTACATTTATTAAATTTTATTAACTTTGTATAAAATATGAAATTCCTCTTACATTATTTAAGATAAATTTTATGTAGAATATGCAAATGAATTAAAATATAAAATAAATATTTTTACTTTTAAATTATAAAACAATTTTCCTTTTATATATATATAAACAAAAATTATATCCATGCATAGTTGACTAATGTCTGTATTCATTGTTGTATATAATTTATCAAACAAGCAAAAATATTTTAATCCATCTATTTACACCTATATAAATTTAGGTGTATATTCTTATCCATAAGTAATTTAGTTCCACTGAGATAAATCATTTATAATATTTAGATTAGAGAGTTTGATAAAACTTATGCATATACATTATGTGGAGTAACTAGATAATTTTCTCATACCTTCAATTTTTTAGTGTGTCTTTACATTTTTAAAGACAATTGTTAATTTAATTTTAATCCAAATCTAGAAAAATTCAGCGGATAAGGTTTCAATAACATTATAGGACATAGGGTTGACACTTTCAAACTTTCCTTGAAAATCTCAAATTTTTCACATAACATAACAATAATATTAATTTTTATAATTAATAACATAACAATAATAATGCCATTAATATTTTTGTAACATCAAAATTATGACGCACATCACGTAATTGGCTAAAGGAGCCACAAAAGGGGTTCTTGAACCGAAAGTTCTTACTGTCAAATTCCTTTTTGTTTTCTTCCAATCTATCTTATAAAATAACAGCTGCTTTTAGCTCTTTTTACTGTCCGGCCATTTGGTCTAGTTTTCTTCGTATAATTTGTTGAACTAATAATTGTTTTAAATTTTAAATCATCTGGGCATTTGGTCTAGTGGTATGATTCTCGCTTTGGGTGCGAGAGGTCCCGAGTTCGATTCTCGGAATGCCCCCGTTTTCTTACGAAGATTTCTGATTGTGCTGTTTACAGACAGTAATGAATTCAATTTTTGGACATGGGTGTTTTGAACCATGTCACAAGGTGCATTCAACTTCAAATTCGATGAATCCAATAATAAAAAAAAATTCCAGGACATAGTTCAAAATTCATAATTTCATATCAAAACTCAAATGTGTAATCTAATTTATTATTTTTGTGATAACATTTTTAAATGTTGATTTCTTACTGTATTCAGTGTTATATTTCATTTTTAAAGTTTATATGTATTTATATATATAATGGTGGACACATCTAAATCTTATAAAAAAAAATAGAACTCAAATTGAACCTAATCATCGTCAAACTCCAATTCAAACAGAAACCATCTAGTTTTGATACCTTGCAAGAAGTCCATATCTAGGTAAGAAGCAGTTGAGAAATCCCGAACGTATGTGCAGATTCATTTTGGGCTATCACTCTGTCATGTCTGATAGAGACACTTGATTTTCGAGTGACTCTATACCCACATTGTGTGATTAGAGGATCGAACTAGTGAGCTTGAATGGATGAACTTTCGTGTATATGTTGTGGAATATAGTAAAAAAATCATAGTACTTGATCCAAATTGGATCATTATATTGTTTTTCATCTATCTCGATGCTTTCAAAATGGAAAAAATGGAGGAATCAATTCACATGACCATTTTTACACGCTGGACCTAGTTTGGCAAATTGAGATCTCAACCCTTTTGGGAGCATTTTGAGGATCAAACGATGTTTTTTGAAGGTAAAACTTGGATGCTTTAGTGTAGCACATTTTTTTTCCATTTTACACAAAGAACTTTCCAACAACATTAGAATTGCCTCAATCAAGGTCTTTATGCAAAATTTATGCCATTCAGAAGTTGACCACCTTGTTTTGGCTAATTCGAGAAGATGTCGCATCAGCCCCCATTATTCGTGAAAAAGGCGCTAAGCCACGTGATCGTGATGAAGAAAACTCTAGAAGACTCCATATTGGAACTCTAGTTAAGAGTTGAAGGAGTCAAACCTAACCACTAGTAGGCTATTGGGTTGTGTTATAACCAAGCCACTAGGAGGAAAAGGGATTCCATTCTTTTTTAAGGCATTTATTTTTATAGATGAGCAGAGTAGCCAAGAGGGATAGGAAGAGAGCACACAAAAATGATGTGTACATTGTAGTAGCCCACGGGCCATAGGCCTTCTTTGTACCTGCAACCATTTTCTATTTAGAAAAAGTGAGCAGAGCAACCTCAACTTCCAATGAGGTTTTATCTAGGATACATATTATGCCAATTTGTGATTTGTGAGTTTTTATTTAATTGTTCTTTATTTTCTATATAATTATAATTTGCATGCATATGCAATAGACAATAAATTACATATCCAAAAACATAAAGAGAAATAAACCCTCATAGTGTAGATTTTTTATTTTTAAGTATAAGTTATCAAATCTAATGTGACAAACTGTCTAATGGAATATCCACGACAATTTATGGATTAGTACTTGGGATGGAAGTTTAGCATATATTATAGAAAGTGCATTATTCTAGCAACATTTGACACATGCAAAGGAATTTGGAAATATTTTTCAGACTATATTTTATTTTGTACTTGATTAGTAGCAAATAGAAAAGGATTTACCGATAAACAAGGGACATAATTTTATTGAGAGGATTAAGATGATCCACCAAAATGTAAAAGAGCAAATTATTGAATCCCAACAAAAGTACAAAACCACGCATGATCGACATCAAATAGAGTACAAATTTTGAATTAAGAACATGGTGTGGTTGTATGCAAGGGAAGATAGGTTACAGGGATCGAGGAAAACATTGAAGCCAATTTGGTATGGACTTTTTATAATTGTCCAACAAATAGGAACAAATGCATATAAAGTACACTTACCATCGATATGTTGTTGAGTTTTTATTAATAGTTATAAAGATTGTGAATAAATGCCTCACTCCCATAGAATTATTTTAATGTCCCAAAAGGGAAAAAGGGCTAATAGGGCTAATAGTTCAGTAGGTGAAGTGGTATACCAGACAACAAGGGGCATCCTTATGTCGATTGTAGATTATGGAAATATTTCGGAATTTGACGGTTAGGAAAAAGGTCAAACAATTGACTCCTCTCCCAATCATCAAATTCTGGGATATTCCTAGAATTTGCAATCTACATAAGTTCAAGAAACAACGGGTATAGGGGAAATCCCTTCATCAGTCATTAAAAATTTGAAAAAGGCGACCAAAAACCCTGAGAGAAGGATGTCTAATGCATATGGATCGAGGAAAATCATCAATTTCAACCCTTCCTTTTGTGTTGATGTAAATATGCACATTTTAGGCATAGAAACAAAAAATATTCAACCAAATTCTCAAGCTTGTAGTGAAACCAAAAAAATTGGAAAGCTTGTGAAATAGACAAGGAGGAAGAGAACATGAATTGGAAAACATAAATAAAAATAGAACCCATGTGAATGTGCAACTACAACATCCCTATAGTAGTAGCAGTGACTTTGTAACAAAAAGTTTACAACAAACTCAAATAGAAATTATCAGTGACTTTGTCACTATGAATTTTTTGCAACAAAAGGTGAAGGTATGTTCTTTATTTTGTCATTTATAGTTTGAAGACTTAGTAGTGAATGTGCCTAATTTTGAGCGTCTAATATGCATTACAAATGGAAACAATGTGTATTCCAACTTCCATCAATAAAAATCTTGTGAAATTGTACTTTACTTTGAGTGTCTATTGTGCGTTGCAAATGGAAACAATGTATATTTGAACCTTCACAAAAAATAAAAAGTAAAATGTCGTGAAATTCATAGTGACGGAACTTTATTTTCAATGAGAGTTTCTCTGCCATTTTGGGTTGGTCTTTATTAGTCAAATTTCATTAAGAGTTTCTCTGCCATTTTGGGCTAGTCTTTCTCAGTCAAATTTCATAGAAATATAATATATATATATATATATATATAAATATATATATATTGTAGGCAAGCAGAGAACATTATATTGGCAAAAAAAATTACATAGAGTACATCCAAAGAATCATGCAGGGTCCAGATGATTGAACCTGCCACCTTCCCCTATAGGGGAAACTAGAGGCTATTAAGAAAAATAAAATTATAATGTCGAGTCATGGTAGATGCATAAACAAAAAACTCAAACAATTTGCAGCAAGTTTTGTGCCAAAATGTTTGCATTTGTGCTAAAAGAGTGTTTGTATTTTTAGAGAGCAAAGAGAGACAAGAGCGGGTAGAGCAAGGTGGATGACCTATTTATGTTGGTCGCTTTCCTTTGGGCTCAGAAGATGATCATTGAGTGTGAGTGAGGTCAACTTCATCGCCTCCCCTGTTTCTTGGGTGATCCATGTTCGACATTTCCTCCACTATGAGACATCCATATGTGTTGTGGTTGTGGTGAGAAGGTTGCATATCAATAGGTTAAGCATCAATGATTGGAGGCCTCATACAATTGCCTTCCCTTACAACAAAATTCTCCTAGCCTAACCTTTGTCTCTCCTGTCTCCTGCTAAGATGATGTAGGGAGAAGAGAAAAGCTAAGATGATGTAGGGAGAAGAAGAGAAAAATTAATGGGAGAGAAAATATTTTGGTTGTTTCCTTGTAGACTTGTCCAAAGAGCTGGAATAAGTGGAGGATGACATGTCAAGAGGAAAATTAATGTTGATGTTTTGTAAGAGGCAGCAAAGTGCAGTTCTTATGTTGCTAACGTAGACGTTGGATTCGGCCCTTTGACATTCAACATGAGTGTGAGTCAGCTCCAAGTCCCAGAGATGCCTTGCCAGTAAATTGTGAACAACATGGAGCTCATCACTAATTCTTCGCCTCTCGACTGCTTCCAGGATAGCCACATTGCATCTGATATGTTTAGGGATATCAGGATCAAAGAGAACCATATGGTCATCATGCCATGGAGAGTTCGGAGGGCGTCCTCTCCTCCTTCCGCCATGACGGACACGGCCTCATTCCCTCACCATGGCAGCTTGCTAGAATACGTAATTGCTAGGAATGAATTACTATGGAGGAATGAAAACAACAATGCGGGCTGGACAATATCGGCGTCTCTAGGCTTCAAAGCACTACAGGGAGGAATGAGGGATGTGGTGGCCAAGCAGTGGTGTTAACATGGTTGCATGCATTAAGTTTCATGTGAGGCTAGACTGGAGGATTAACAGCAAGAGGGTGTGGATGAGGATGGTGGGACTAATCTTCTGAACACAAGAGTTTCTCACATTATTACAATCAAGTGATACAATGTCGCATGGTTGCCATTTTTTGTGGTAGTCATGTCAGCATTAAATAGAGTTATGCAGTGTAGTTGGCAAGAGAGCACCTGGATCCGAGTGTTGCCAGTCCTTATCAACAATACACTAGCATTGTGAGGATCAGGAAGTTATGGAAGGAGAGTACAGAGGCCAATCCTCACATAGTTCTTGATCATCTACTCCTTTTCTTGCTAGAAAGTTTGTCAAGGAATTAGCCTTTCACTTAGTGTGGTGAAAGGAAATGGCTTCATGTTGGGAAAGGAGAGAGGCTAATTGTTGCATGTTGTGATCCAGTCTTTAGCTTATGGAGAATTAAGAGGGAGGCTTCTCCATGGAACTTGTGAGTTGCTTGAATGATGACCTTGGAAGAAGTGGTTGCTCTTAGCTATATGCAGACCATGGACCAAGGCTTCCAATTCTGCAATGTTGTTACTTTATTTACCAATGTATCCCTTGTAGAGTTTTAGGATCTCCCATTTATGGTTGTGGAAGACCCCTCCTATGCCAGAGTATCTCGGATTTCCTTTATAGGCACCATAAAAATTGAGTTTGAAGTGATCTTTTGGTGGAGGCTGCCAGACTTCAAGAGTGGATATTTGATACTACTTGATGTGCATGCACCCTAAGGCATGGTAATTTTGAGTTTCCAACATGCAAGGATCTCTTGCTCTAATGGAGGAACCTGGAGGTCTTTGTTGTCCCATTTAAACAGAGCCAGAGTCTCCTTAATATGCTTGTGGAAGAGTTGTCATGTGCTTTCTAGAGTTTTGTGCTTGTTGTTGAAGATTCTTTGATTTCTTTCTTTCCAAATCTCCCAGGACAAGAGGTTGAGGGCAGTGGTTCAAAGACGATTGAGGATGGGGCTTTGAAAGGGGTTCTTGGCCCAAACCTTAATGTGTTAAGTGATTCAACCTTCCTCCTGAGTGGATCATTGGAAACCAGACGCAAGTTGGATTTATAGGTTTTTTTCAAAAGTACATGAGTCAAATAGGTGATCTATTATCTCTTGTTGGACTTTGCACATGTTGCACCACGATGGCCCCTGGAAGCCTCTTTACAAGAGGTTGTCCCAAGTGAGTGTACAACATGTTATAAGGAGCCAAGTGAAGGTTTTCACCTTGGGCTAGGTGTTCATGAGCCATGTCTCCCTCTAAAAAGGGTCAAAATCACGAGTTTTGTCCTAGACGAGTAGATGGTATGCCTTCTTGAATGAAAATCTTCCAAGGTTGGAATATGCCCATCTCATAATGTTTGGACATGCTTTCTGCCTTTTTGATTGGTTATGTAGGGCTTCTTGAAGGATGTTTTTGTTGCTTTTTGTGTCTTCCTCCTTATGTAGTATGGCATGATGCCAATTCTAGATTTTCGTTCCTCCATGGGTTGTCTAGTAGTGGTGAACTAGGAACCATCTAGTGTTTTGAGCTTGGCTTAAGGGAGTTGAGAGGATGTTGCTCAAGCTAGGAAGTTGTTGTCAGGAATTAGTTTAAAATATTGATGATTGACCATCACGGATTTCCCAAAATCCTTGTTTCTGGACCAACGCTCTATTGATATTAGCAAGATTCCATAAGAGAGATCATTGACAGAGGAGATTTTGTCTGGTTGTGTCCTTGGAATATTTGGTGTGCCATAAGAGAGCCCATAGCTATGTCTTGTGTTTCATTTACGCCAATAGATTTTTGCACCAAACACTTTGTTGAATGCTTCTGGGTCACACCAACCCAATCCTCCACTTGTCTTGAGAGGTAGAGTGTTTCCCATTTGACTAGAGGCCATTTGTGTTTTAGGTTGGTTCCTCCCCAGAAGAAATTTCGTTGGAGATTTCTAATGCTTTTGAGGACCCATTTGGGGGTTGTCAAGACTGAGAAAATCTAGATAGGCATAGCTTGAAGGACAAACTTAAGGAGAACTAGGCAGCTTGCAATGTTCAAGGCTTGGAAAGTCCAACAGCTGAGTTTGTTATTGAGCTTGCCGAGAAGGTCTCTCCAAGAGGAGTGCTTGATTGTTGATTCAGTGAGTGGGGCCACCGAGCATTTGGAAGGAAGAGAGGTTGAGGGGAATCTGTGTTTGAGTCACGATTGTCGTCACACCAAAACCCGCAGGTGTTAGTAAACAGACACATCGTTAGATTTAAGCACATGCCACGAAACACACGGGAGCATTGGATCAACATTGCCATTAACAGGGAGCGCAACAATCCCGAGATGTGCTTGATATTCTTTTGGGTGATGAGAGGAGTGTTGAAGAAAAATATTTGGGATTTGTCCATGTTGACAGAGGTACTAGAGGTAGCAAAAAACAAATATGGGATAGCTTTGGCCTCCTTGGATTTGTTAACCGATGGGTGATTCATGAAAAGAGTGTCATAAACAAACTCTTGGTGGGAGAGGTGAACTTGTTGGCTAGAGTAAGACCTTTTAGAGAGCCCTTGTGGAGAGCATCTTTGATGGATCCCATATTAAGGGAGTTTTTTAATATAAATTTGATCACTATTATAATCGTTATGATTAGAATAACATGTTTTCAAAAAAAAAATTACATAATTAAATACCAAATTTGGGTTAATATTTAGATTAAACAATTTAGATAATTTGAAGATGTCATTATCTGAAACTCACTTTTTAAGCATAACATTTGGTAATAAACACCATTATTTCACTCTATTTTATACACAAATCTACAAATATCACATCTCATATCATTTAGTAATAAATGAATTACCTCCACACCACATCCAAACATAGTGAAGTAAATTAGCAAATTAATACAAAGTTAAGTAAATTAGCAAATTAATACAAAGTTTACAATAAAATTAATTATTTAAAATTTAAAATTGTATATTTAACTTATAAAATTAATTGTTGTAAATATATTGTAGTAAAATAAAATAAAAAGATGTGGTGACAAATAGACACATTAACATAAACAATTTATTTTGGAAACTTAAATTAGGAAAACTAGTAAATCGTGAATCCATTTGCCATGGATTAGAATACAACCATAGTTTCTTGACCAAAACTATAAAACCATGGTCAAAATCGTCATGTTACAAAAAAATAAAAACTTTGTGCTAAAAATTGCCCAAAACAAATATTTTCATAAGCATTTTGGGACACACAAAGGCTTCCACCCATCTTAGACTCTTACACCCAACTCAATATATAGCTTGTAAATAATAATCCAATGAATACCGCACATTCCCAACAAACTTCACAACTATTCCTACACACAAATAATGATCAACAATAACTTTGAACAAATTATGATAACATAAATAAGTAAAAAGGTAAAAAATAATTTCCAAAATCATAAAATTATCTCCAATATTATTTTATCGTCAAAATTATACACATACAACAATTTTAAATTATACAATAAACTAATAATAATAAATTTAC
>APFE031590049.1:64393-119951 GCA_000404065.3 Pinus taeda | reverse complement strand
TATATTATTCTACTTATTCCTTTATATTCAAATAAAATTATTAACTTATTTAAATACAACCAAAAAAATAAAAAATAATAATTAGAAAAACTTTTACTCTTTTTAAACATAGTTACATGGTTAATGTACAACATCAATTTAATCCTTTGATTGATATTAAGCAGCCAACCATCATGTTGCTATACAGTCAACAATAATATATGGCAAATCCTATACATACATTTTGGAGGAAAGTGTTTTTATTTTCCCATTGGAAAAACTTAATTTTCCAAATTATACATTCTCCCATTTATATAGTAAACCTAAGTGCTTTATAAAGTAAATTTAAGTGATATTAAGAAACTAATAATAAAAAAATTGTGATGACAATAATTTATGACAAATTATGTATATACATTTTGGACCAAAGAGTTTTTATTGAGGCAAGAGGCTTGTTCTACAACCCAGTATGATGTGTAAGGATATCTATCTGTCATCAAAATTGAAATTTTGTTTATATTTGTCAAAATAAAAAATTTAAATAACTATACAAAACATTGAAATAATGTCGACTCATAAAAAAATTCTCTCTCAGCTTATATTAGATCCGTATTTGAGATGGATCTATGTTGGTTTCCCCCTTTATGGAAATTAATTTTCCAAATTATACGTTCTCTCATTTAAACAGTAAACCTACAGTGTAATTATAAGGAATCTTTTGTTCTGCTTGTAGAATAAATTTATTTTATAAAAAGGCATTAAAACTAAACTGTCAATAATGTGTATTAATTAAAACAATTGCATGATTATGTACTCAAAAGACATAAGTATGTATTCAATTAGCGTGTTCCATGAAGGGTGGGGTGACTAGGGATTTTATATTTAAACATTAGGGGCAGTCTCATGTGGTTTCACAAGTGATCTAAGACATTGGGAAAAAAGTGTCATATATTCCAGTCTTGATTTCGTTTATATATATGAATTTTGGCTATATATGAACTTGGTGAAACAAGTTCACCAAGTTCATGTAAAATAATTATGCTGATAGGTGTGGTCTATATTGGAATTGGGGTTGGATAATTTTGATTTTTAATTAAATGAATGGTTAAGATTTTCTCTCGTGGAGCTATTCTTTATCTTATACATCATCCAACATACAATATCAAAAGCTTACAAATTGTTTTTCAGTTTCAATACCAAGTGTCCACTTGATACAAGTAACAAATTGTAAAATGGAATTAAAAAAAATTATAAAACAACCCACTCTCCCGTCCATTCATTTCATTCCACTCTCTCCATCTGTGTATTTCATTTCTCATCTGCCAAATCCATTCATTTCGTTCCCCATCCCATTTCATTGTTTAAGAAAATAAACAACGTAAAGGTGAACTTATTGTCACTTACTTGGAATTATACCCTTTGGAAGTTGCATTATTGACCTCGACCATTGAATTTGTGGCAAAACCCTAACTATTTCATGCTACAGATTGGGATCTAGCAAAACCTTGCTCAGGCCTCCGAACTACGGAGGAGAGAAAGGGAGGCCAGAAGGTGTACTCCATTGCTAAAAAGGTTCGTTTTCCATATCCGCCTATCTAGACACAATAGTCAAGGAGTAAAGCTAAGAAACATACATAATAATTTTTATTTTAACTACAAAATTATTTGGAGGTAATCTCCATAAGCACATTCTCTAATACAACTTAAAACATTATATGTTACAATATTTCATACTTTGTTATTATTTAAACTTGAATGCTTATTATTTAATGAAATATGTGTCCTCTATAACTCTGTTTGGAATGTATTGGATAAAGAACATGTTTGAATTATTGGTATTGTGATTGATTTAATAATATTAGGGTTAAATCTCTACCATGCACTTAATAATTATTAAAGGAATATATCAACCACATTTATTATTGTGGTTGTGCTAGTGGGGAAAAAATAAGTAATTATGTATAGTTTTTATGTTGCAAAATAATTGTTTTTATTTTTATTTTTAAGTACATGATCTCAACCACATGGAATGACTCTCTTACACAAGTAACAAAGACCATGAGAGACAAACATGTCTTAATTTGAACTTTGGTGGGGAAATAGCAAAACACCAACTTTACCAACCAACCAAGCCCCCCACATTAACAAAAAAACACGCCTACAAAATTTGCAAAAATTGAATGAATGTTATAAAGATTTATATGACGAATTTTTGTGGCATGTAGTCATTGGAAATCATGCATAGGAATGACTTTACAACAACAAATCATATAACATCAATATTATCATTTGGACTTTTTCATATATATATATATATATACATATACATATACATATACATATACATATAGCCTACAAGTGGTAAGGATGCTCACACAACTAGAAAGAGGAACAAATAGGAAATGAACTAACACTCTAATTAACATCATTTGTTAGTGTTATACAAAGGTTGGTCTTTAATTAATTTCCATTTCTCTCAATTATGACTAAGAACTATTTTTTATGCTTTTTTTAGCTTTGAAGAATTTGCAATACAAATTAATCTATAAAAGATTTGCAAGAAGCTTGGGAATTGAAGTTAGTCTTTTGAAAACTACAAAGAAGAGACTGACAAGAAAGTTACTCTTTGGCATAACTAGTGGGAGGACAAAAAGGAAATGACTTGTCTATCTCGCCACTACCGTATGCCTTTTTTTTATACAAGAGGACCTACAAAGTTTAACCGGTGTGCATTCTCTCAAGTATGGTGACTGTTAGCCCCTGGGGTGTAGTGCTGCTATTTTTAGCGGAAATGTCCCTTGTTTCAGCTCTGACAACCACATCTCCTCTGCTCTACTTTGGCCATAAGCCAGACTTCAAAATATTACTCTCGCATCTATAATTTCATCGGGTCCTGGTCCAAATGGATCCAAATATGCTCTCTAAGTCTTCAAAAGCTAGTAAAATCATGCCAAATATCAAAACCATCGCAGGAGAAGAACCCTTAGAATGGCGGAAAAACACTATCAGGAGGCAAAAACCCAAGGAAATAGTGAAAAAACCGAGTATAGGAGGTCTGAATAGTGAAATGCACAACAACCGTCAGATTTGGCCGATCAACGGCCCAGATCTGATCAGCGCGTCACAATCAGCGGTTGCAATTAGCAGATTGAGGGTGGACCATATGAAACTTGCGATGGCGACCGACGGAGTCAACTAAGACCATCGATCAAGCGCGTAGATCAACGACCCATGTTGCATTGCAGGATCGCTATCAAAGAACACAACAAAGCGCTCACCATCTGCCCGGGGCATGAGCAATATGCAATTGCAATTAATCGCATCGGTGGATCGCAATCGGGGAAACATTATGGAGCAGGGCCTTTATACATGTATATGTGCGATGCAATTAGCTAGACCCGATGGCTATATAGGCATTATTGCATAGATTTTCGGATCTGCCGAAAGGCATTTGTTAATGTATTTTCGCATATTTTGTTATTTAACAAAATATAAAGGGACAGTGCCGATGCTATAAAACCCGGACCCAAAAGGGTTCAATAATGAAAATATATAATATTTCAGATCCACTAAAGCCATTTTTTTAGGATTTTTAGTGTTTTTTAGCATATTTCAAAATACGAAAGGAAACCTTGGAAACAAAGCCAAAGTGACTTGCGATAGCGATTGAGGGCGGACTCGATAGAGGAATAGACCATATTTAAGGGCTTTTGAAGTCTGAAATTAACTGTGTTTTGGTGGAATTTCACAGTGTTGCAGCATTTCTCTATGTTAACAGAAAGCGGCCATTTAAAGGATTTCAAAAGCCCGATGCGCTCATCCAAATAAAGGCCGATGTAGCCAAAACCAACAGAAATGATCATGGAGCATCGCTGGCACGAGCGAGCTCCTTGACAGCACAACAAATTACTAGAATGTGGTTACTCTATTATTAGAAAAGAAACCTCCGGGCTCATGCGTGTCTAGTCATGGCATCAAGTCGTTGAAAAGACAGAGATGATAGATTAAGACATTTCGAGCTTTTGAGAGCTCAAGAGCATTTTAAAAAATCCTATAAATGGATGAAAGTTAGAAGTATGAGAGGTTCAACTTTTGGAGACTACGGATACTCTACTCCTCTAGCTTCTCATCTTCATTCCAGCAATATAAGCTTCTTTTACTGTTACAGGTTCAATTCCCATTTTCTCTTATGTTCTAAGGTTGCACTTGAATAGATTATTCATGCTTTCTTCTGTGTCTAATGCCAAATAATTGTCATCTTATCTCTGCGTTGATAAATTATATTTGCAAGCTTCATTTACTTCCTGTAGCTAGCCATTCATATGTGTTTATGTATGCATCTGCTGGTACAGTCAGTATTCTCCATCTATCCATTGAATCTACAAACTATTGAGCATTAGTGGTCTAAATCCTTGTAAAGCTGAGGGTGTTCATGCGTGTCTTGAGTGAAAACAGAGTTGAAACAATCATCTGACTTGATCCAAACCATCATCCATTCCAATAGTTCAGAGAACAATATTGAAGATTTATATGTTACAACGCATCTCCGATCTACAACCTAGGAGAGCTTCCTGGAGAGATAACATAATTGGCTTCGTTGTCGGAGAGAGGATACTGAAGCTCAGCTTCCCTGGGAGACGACACAGATCCAGCTTTGATGATAGACAAAGTCTGGGCACTTTTTCGATTGTAATCATCTATCTGGCGACTCTACTGGAGGACGAACCTCTTGGTGACTCCACTTCATAGTTCTGGCTCAGTTTGTGAGGCATACTCGGAGAAATCCTCAAAAGCCACAACCTGACCCAGTATCTAACCCTGAAAAATCATCAAAGAAAGAAAATCATTGCAGAAAGGAGCATCAGGTTCTGGTAGCTCTAAACAATATTCTATACCTCTTCAAGAAAATCCTGTAATAGAACAAATACATATTGAGAGTATAACATCTAATACTAGCAGTGAAGAAAAAATCTTAGAAATTTATAAAGCTCCTTATTCTTTAGGTTCTCCTTTTGTTGTAAGCCCAAAGGAAATCTCACCTCCTATCCATCATACTCCTTTAGTCCTATCAGTCACTCCTCAGCCCCCTGTCATTCAGACTTCTAGTACCCTTATAGCCACCATAGCTATAGTAGGACCACAAGCACTTACCAAAATGGAAAGAATCATAGCTGCTAGGTATGGACTTGCCCACTCCTTTGAATGCCATGCCTACTAGAGAATATCAGAAGTATATGCCTAAGTTCACTGGGACTAAAGGTGTTACAGCTGAAGAACATCTTGAATCATTCTATAGCTATGTTGATAACCTGGACATTAGTGAAGATGATGTATGGATGAGAGTCTTTGTCCAAAGTCTAGATGGAGAGGCTAGAAAATGGTTCAGAGAACTGACCCCAAGGTCTATAGCAGATATTGAGGCTCTAGAAGATGTATTCCTAAAGCATTGGGGGGATAAGAAGGATCTACTCTACTACCACACCAAGTTTGGGAACTTAAAGAGGGAAAATGGTGAGTTGTTGTCTGATTTTAATAAGAGGTTTAACCGCATGTACAACAAGATACCAGCTGAAGTAAAACCCACCACTACCTTTGCTAAACTCACCTATGTCGGTGCCTTTGATTTTGACTTCTGTCTACTGTTGAGGGAGAGGTGATGTGCTACTTTGGCTGATATGCAGGATGCGGCCTTGGAAGTAGAATCAAACATCATGGCTGCAGAGAAGCTCAAGGGAAATGTTAATAGAAGGAGATAGAGGGGCAAATCTTCATCATCTTCAGATCCCAAGATAGATAAAATGACCAAGATTATAGAGTCATTAGCCTCTGAAATCTCCAAATTAAAGGTTGAGTAGCACCATGGGAAAGGAAGAGTTCCTAATACCTTTGCTCCTAGAAATCCAAATCCATATAGAAGAGCTAATGAGCAGTTGCAAATTTTGCAAAGAAGCAAAGATGCCAATGAAGACCAAAGGGTGACTTTCCAGAATGTAGTCATGGAAGAAGAGTAGTTTGAAGAAGATGATGAGATCCATTGTATGGAAGACAAAGTAAGTGCCTCCTTTTGACCTTAGTTGCCTATGAAAAGTCATTATTCAATGACCAGATCAACCAAGAATGGGATGGTGAAGTTGTTCTGAAAACTGCTGATCAGCACAAATATAATCTGAGGATGAAGATGATTAATGCCAAGGAAACTCATGTTCAGAGAGCTGATGTCCTTGCAATATAGCAAGCTAATAAGCAGAAGTGACCGGCAGTTGATCCCATCATCCTCAAAGCTCCAACTCACGAGGTAAGAGGCCTTGACAAGTCTCCTTCTCCTTTCAGTTTTCAATCAGAAATTCAGAAGCTAAGAATACCTATACCTATGATTGAGCTAGTGAAGAATGAGTCCTTCAATAGATCTATCCTCGAGGCCCTTGAGCCTAATGCCATCCAAACCTCCACCGACTATGTAAATCTACAAGATGACAAACCAGTTGTTGTTCTCAGCCCAATGATTGAAAATTATGATGACAGCTCCCCATCATTCTATGTCTCTCTGACTATTCATGACAAAATCCTTCACAACTGCCTTCTAGACACTGGAGCCAGCCATAATCTAATGCCCAAGGCTGTCATGGATGAGTTGGGTCTTGACATTACCAAGCCTTATCATGACCTGTTTTCTTTTGACTCTAGGAAAGTGAAATGTCTGGGATTAATCAAGGACCTAGCCATCACTTTGTCTCAGTTGCCCATGAAGAGCATGACGATGGATATTGTGGTAGCAGATGTACCCCCCAAGTTTGGCATGTTGCTTTCCAGAGGTTGGATCAAGAGATTAGGTGGAACATTACAAAATGATATGTCCTACGCTAATGTCCCAGTTTTTGGTGGTGAGGGCGGGAGATTATACAGAGAAGTTGAGTTGGCATATATCATCAGTGATGAAACGAATCCCACTAAGCATCCCATCTATGCTGCTGAAACTGATTTTGGAGCTTGTATTCTTTAGATTGAAGAATCCCAGTTGGCCTCTACGCAACCAGTTTTCCAAATCACAGAGGAAGAAGGCCCACAAATTTGGGACATGTTCTTTGATGGGGCTTGCTCTATGGAAGCTGCAGGGGCAGGTGTAGTCCCTGTGTCCCCCACACAGGAATGCATTCATTTATCTTTCAAATTAACTTTTCAGGTCACAAATAACATAGTAGAGTACGAAGCCTTGATATTGGGCTTAAATGCTGCAAAAGAAATGGGCATCAAAGGTATGAAAGTGTTTGGGGACACAGACCTTATCATTCAGCAGGTCAACAAAACTTTCCAAGCAAAGCATCCAAGGTTAAAAGCATACAAAGATGAGGTACAGAAGCTTAAGGACTCTTTTAATATTTTCAGCATTTCTTACATCCCGAGAATGAAGAACCAGCGTGCTAATTCCCTTGCTATGTCTGCTAGCACATTTATTCCTCCTTTGCCTCCTAAGTTGACTTATGAAGTTCAGGTGAAATATAGACCGTCTCTGCCTGAAAATGTCAAATACTAGAAAGTTTTTGAAGATGATGATGAAATTAATAGGTTTTTACAAGTCGTTGATGAATTTTTTGAAATGCACATCAACTAAGAAAATGAAACCATGGAAGAATGCAACCCGTCTAAGCTAAAGGACGAGATTGGTCAAGACAGCATTGTTCAACTGCCTAGTAACCATATACCCAAAGGATTGGTGCCCCTAGAGAAGTTGTTTGATCATAATGATGTACCTTATAAGCCCGCCAAAAAGAAAGTGAGTCTGTTGTTCATAGACATAATGTGGGGAGTCCATCTCATCCAAAGCATATAAATCTGTTCACTCACTTGTCTTCTGCCCAGAGTTCCGAGTATTGCACCCTGATGATGCAATTCGCTGATATCTTTTCTTGGGAATATAGTGATCTTAAAACCTATGACACAAACATCATTCAGAATAAGATTCCACTAGAAAAGAACACCGTCCCTTTTAAGCAGAAATTAAGACCTATCAACCCTCTCTTATTGCCTTTGATTGAGAAAGAAATGAAGAAGTTGTTGGATGCCAAGATCATAGTTCCCCTAAGGTATTCAAAGTGGGTAGCTAACCTTGTGGTAGTAAGACAGAAGAATGGAGAAATCAGGCTTTGTGTTAACTTCGGGAATTTGAACAAATGCTCTAAAAAAGACAACTACCCCCTGCCTAAGATGGAGCACTTGCTGCAAAAAGTTTCAGGGCCTAAAGTCATGTCTTTCTTAGATGGATTTTCAGGCTACAATCAGTTTGTTGTACATCCAAAAGATCAGGAAAAGACCGCCTTCACTACTCCTTGGGGCACTTTCATGTACTCCAAGATGCCTTTTGGACTGATGAATGTTGGGGCTACTTTTCAGAGGGCCATGGACATAGCCTTTGTAGGAGAGAAGTACAAGTTTGTCCTTATTTACCTTGATGGCATAACAGTATTTTCCAGCACTTACAAGGACCATTTGCAGCATTTGAAGAAGGTGTTTCTAAAGTGCAGACAGTTCGGAATTTCTGTGAACCCAAAGAAGTCACAGTTTTCTCTAGAAGAAGGCAAACTTCTGGGACATATTGTTTTTGCTGAAGGTGTGAATATTGATCCAGCTAGAGTTCAAGAAATTCAGACATTGTCCATCCCAAGGTCAAAAAGGGACATTCAATCCTTCCTGGGTAAGATTAACTTTGTAAGGAGGTTCATTACAAACTTTGCAGAGCTAGTGAAGCACATCACTTCCATGCTGAAGAAAGGATCAGAAATAAAATGGACAGATGCTGCAAGAAGCTCTTTTGAAGCCATCAAATAAGATATCATGGAAGCTCCCACTCTAATCAGCCCAGATTACACCAAGGAGTTTTATATCTTCTCTTTTGCCTCTTATGATACACTTGAAGCAGTTCTGTTGCAGAAAAATGATGAAGGCATAGAGCACCTCCTGGCCTTTTTCAGCAAAACTCTGAGGGATGTTGAACTAAGGTATGAAATTATCGAAAAACAAGCTTATGCTCTCATAAAATCTTTAAAAGGCATTTAGAATTTATATTTTGCATTCCAAAGTGGTTGCATATGTACCTTCAGCCTCAGTAAAAGATGTCTTAACTCAGTTGGATATTGATGGAAAGAGAGCTAAATGGATTACACAATTCATAGAGTTTAACATAGAGGTGAAGCCCACTAATCTTGTCAAAGGCCAGGGCTTGGCTAAACTTATGGCTGAGGAAAATTGCAGTTTGTTAGACATCAATTGCAAGGGTTCAAATTCAGGTAATGAGCAAATAGAGGAAGTAGCAGAAGAGCAAGAGCAGAATCAACCTTTCGCTGAAAATCTAGCCACCTATGAATGTTATTCTAGTATAGTTCATTTTTTGTAGAAGTTAGAAGTTCCTCCAGGGCTTAGCTCAAGTCAAGCCTGGGCCATTAATCTCATTTCTGACAAATTTTGCATTAATAAAAAACTGTTTTATTGGAAAGACCCATCAGGAATCCTCTTGAGATTTCTAAATAAAGGACAATCTGTGGAAGTCACACACTAGTTCCATTCTAACATCTGTGGAGGGCATCATTATTGGAAAACAACATCCCACAAAATCCTGAGAGCTGGGTATTATTGGCCTACTCTGTTCTCTGATGTGTTTTCTTTTGTGAAAACTTGTGACAAATGTTAGAGGTTTGCAGGAAGACGACAGCTAAAATCTCTACCCTTGAAGCCAATACACGTCAATGGTCCCTTCCAGCAGTGGAGTTTGGACTTCATAGGTGAGATTAATCCACATTCCAGTGGCTAGCACAAATGGATCTTGGTAGCCACTGATTATTTCACCAAATGGATTGAGGTCGTACCCACTAAAAATGCTAACCATCAGGTTATCATAAAGTTCTTGAATGAGAATATTTTCACCAGATTTGTTTGCCCAACCAAACTAGTCACTGATAATGCAACAGCTTTCAGGGTAAAGAATTGGTGTACATGTGTGAGTCCATGGGCATTCAATTGGTGCATTCTGCCTCATATTATCCTCAAGGCAATGGAATGGCATAATCATCTAACAAGAGTCTTGTAAGGATAATCAAAAAAACTGTTGGAGGACAACAAAAAGAGATGGGATTCCAAGTTGAAGTTTGCACTGTGGGCTGATAGAGTTACCAACAAGAAGTCCATAGGAAATTCTCCATTTAAGCTATTTTATGGCACTGATGTTGTTTTTCCTATCTAGTTGATTCTCCCTATGGCCAAATTCTTTCAATAAGAATAGGATGAAACAAATGACATGGTAAGGAGAATGAATAACCTGGTTGAACTACAGTAGATCAGAGAGCAACTGGTTGATAAGTGAAAAGTTCATCAGAAGAAAATCAAATAAACCTTTGACAGGAAGGCAAAAGTGGACAATTTCCAAGTTGGTGACTGGGTTCTCAAATGGGATGCATTGAAGGAAAAGAGAGGTAATCATGGTAAGTTTGACTCCTTATGGAAAAGTCTGTTTGTCATCGCTCAAATTCAGAAGAACAATACCTTTATTCTGCACAATCTGGAAGGAGAGATGTTTTTGGTGGCATAGTCAATGGGTGGTTCTTGAAACTTTATTTCATTTAAGGCTTTAAAGCCTAGATATTATAAATATGTTTTTCAGTTTTTATTTTTTATGCAAAATAAACTCCATGCCCAATGGAACACTAGGAGATAGATTTGATTTTGGTTTTATAGGAAAGGCATTGGCCTGTGGTTCTTGAAACCTCACCGGGAGGCTTTCATCCCCAGATGGAGCCAGTGTTAGCCCCTGAGGTGCAGTGTTGCTATTTTTAGCTTAAATGTCCCCTGTTTCAGCTCCGACGGCCACATCTCCTCTACTCCGCTTTGGCCATAAGCCAGACTTCAAAATAGTACTCTCGCATCTATAATTGCATCGGGTCCTGATCCAAATGGATCCAAATATGCTCTCTAAGTCTTCAAAAGCTAGTAAAATCATGCCAAAGATCAAAAACATCGCAGGAGAAGAACCCTTAGAATGGCGGAAAAACACTATCGGGAGGCAAAAACCCAAGGAAACAATGAAAAAACTGAGTATAGGAGGTCTGAACAGTGAAATGCACGTCAAGCGTCAAATCTAGCCGATCAATGGCCCAGATCTGATCAGTGGGTCGCAATCGGCGGTGGCAATCGGCGAATTGAGGGCGGACCATATGAAACTTGCAATGGCAATTGACAGAGTCAACTAGGACCGTTGATCAAGCGCGCAGATCGATGGCCCATGTTGCATCGCAGGATCACTCTCGGAGAACACAACAGAGCGCTCACCATCTGCCCAGGGCATGAGTGATATGTGATTGCGATCAATCGCATCGGCAGATCGCAATCGGGGAAACATTATGGAGCGAGGCCTTATACATGTATATGTGCGATGTGATTAGCTGGACCTGATGGTTATATAGGCATTATTGCATAGATTTTCAGATCCACTGAAAGGAATTTGTTAATGTATTTTCGCATATTTTGTTATTTAACAAAATATAAAGGGACAATGCTGATGCTATAAAACCCGGACCCGAAAGGGTTCGGGAATGAAAATATATAATATTTCAGATCCGCCAAAGCCATTTTTTAAGGATTTTTAGTGTTTTTTATCGTATTTCAAAATATGAAAGGAAACCTTGGAAACAAAGCTGAAGCGACTTGCGATAACGATTGAGGGCAGACTCGATAGAGGAATAGACCATATTTGAGGGCTTTTGAAGTCTGAAATTAACCGTGTTTTGGCGAAATTTCACAGTGTTGCAGCATTTCTCCGTGTTAACAGAAAGCGGCCATTTAAAGGATTTCAAAGGCCTGATGCACTCATCCAGACAGAGGCCAGAGGGATAAAAAGCCACAGCACGATGCAGCCAAAACC
The DNA here is from genome assembly GCA_000404065.3 of Pinus taeda. Classification (NCBI taxonomy): domain Eukaryota; kingdom Viridiplantae; phylum Streptophyta; class Pinopsida; order Pinales; family Pinaceae; genus Pinus; species Pinus taeda. The sequence continues at coordinate 108,067 of APFE031590049.1, read as the reverse complement.
AACAAAAGTGATCATGCAGCGTTGCTGGCATGAGCGAGCTCCCTGACAATGCAGCGAAATACCAAAATGCGGTTACTCTGCTGTTAGAAAATAAACCTTTGAGCTCATGCGTGTCTAGTCATGGCATCAAGTCATTGAAAAGGTAGAGAGGATAGATTAAGACACTTTGAGCCTTTGAGAACTCAGGAGCATTGTAAAAAGGCCTATAAATGGCTGAAAGTTAGAAGTATCAGAGGTTCAACTTTTGGAGACTATGGATACTCTGCTCCTCTAGCTTCTCATCTTTATTCCAACAATATAATCTTTTTTGTTGTTACATGTTCAATTCCCATTTTCTCTTCTGTTCTAAGCTTGCACTTGAATAGGTTATTCATGTTTTCTTCTGTGTCTAATGCCAGATAATTGTCATCTTATCTTTGTGTTGATAAATTAGATTTGCAAGCTTCATTTACTTCCTGTAGCAATATGTGTTTATATATGCATCTGTTGGTATAGTCAGTATTCTCCATCTATCCATTGAATCTACAAACTATTGATCATTAGTGATCTAAAGCCTTGTAAAGCTGAGGGTGTTCATGCATGTCTTGAGTGAAAACAGAGTTGAAACAGTCATCTGACTTTATCCAAACCATCATCCATTCCAATAATTCAGAGAACAATATTGAAGATTTATATGTTACCAGGCATCTATGAGCTACAACCTAGGAGAGCTTCCTTGAGAGATAACAGTGACGACCACATTTCATCAAGCATTAGAAAAGCTACAAACCTAGGCTTAGTATATGACTTTATGCCAAGGATTGTACTATGAAACACCCAATGTTGGAGGTAGTGACATGGTTCGAACCAAAACCCTATTATTTTATTTGATTTTTTCCCATTTATACTATGGAACAATTTTACGAAACAAACACAAATCAAAGAATAAGAGTAATACCTACAAAGTTTTAAATCCAATGTCTTCCTTCGCAAAAAGCTGAAGTCTACAATTATTTATTTAGTAATTCAACATTAAAAGTAAAATGATTCAGGAGATTCTCGTCAGATCAGTTGCACAGGTTCAGTTCATCGTCAACATCATTCTGTTGTCATTAGTAATGTGTAGGTCAGTAATGTGTAGGTCAGTAACAGGGTTTTGGGTAACATGATGTTTCAAGTCATGGAAAACTTGTATTCAAACATTGTATCAAAAACAAAAAGACCTAAGGTGGACACCTAAGTCTACAATCCTAAACCCTAACCTCATTCCTAAAGCCATGTATTAAACCTACATTACAATACATTAACCAACCTCACCCTATGTTATTAACCCTCGGCCTATATATATAATACATTGAAAACATTATTAAAATACCACCCATAGTCTTAACCACATGGGATAAGATCGCGGGGGTAGTAGTCATGTGAGCAGCACAAATAGTAACCAGGCGGAGTCACCGTAAACCACAAAAGTTGTTAACCAGATGGGTTGTAACCATGTGAACATGCAGCGTGTTAAGTTAACTAGGCGGAGTTCACCTTATCGTAGTGCTAACCACATCGAGAACCATAAGCATGTGAACATGTTACAGTTATAAAATAGTCATAGGTTATTCCAGAACCACAAGGATCAACGCGGAGGTGGCAGCCTATGGTTAGACCGCGACAGTCACATGCTAGCTGTCTCCCCTCTGCGCGGTTAGCAAAATGTTGACAGTTGCACCATAACCAAAGTTGAGAATTGGGTTTTTGTTACAGTTTGTTTTTAAAAATAATTCAAAGACCATGTATAGTGTCCCTAGGTGGCAAATAGTGACAAGACGAAGAACATGAGAACTTAATTGCAGCTCCTATTTTCAAAGTTCATGCCAATCTTGGCTGGGAAGACCTTAGGTGTATCTGCAACCCTTTAAAAGAACTTTTTTGTTCATGAAGGAGTGATTTTTGAGTTTTGTATGTAGATTCTGGAGGATATAGGCTATTTTGTTTTCAGTGTAATGAGAGCATCGAGAGTCAGAATTGGGAACTGTGATAGGCATTGGAAAGATGGTTCAGAGAGCTTTCCTATGACAGTTACCAGAAGTGCTTGTGTGTACATTCATTTTGGTCAATTCTCTATGTAATCAACCTCCTCAGTTTTAATCCTAATAAAGCGGTCACCCATCAAGCAGACCCGGAGACGTAGTCCATCAGGGACGAACTCCGTAATCAACCTTGTTTTCTAGTATTGCTTTGTATTTGTTGTTTTCACTTCTATTTTGCATATTACTTATGCTTTATCAATTGTCGTAAAGTCATTCTTCTCAAGCAGTTCTCACGATTTCAACACTTTAAGTTAACATTCATTTCACTGATGGCATAATCAATTCTACTTCAGTTTTAACATATGATAATTTCATATCATATAATTTGGTACCAGAAAAGGTTGCGTTTGTAGAATTTTCCATTGAATGTTAACCAGGTCAAAGTCGCAATGTGGAGAAGGAATCCTTGAGCAAATTGACCCAGAGATTGGAAAGAAAAGAGTCATTCGTAAGTCGACCATGACAGGATCTGATGCAGGTGAAAATCCAGAAACTAAGATGAGCGAGGAACAGTTTCAACAAGCATTCTTGACTATGCAGCAAATGTTGGGAGAACTCTACGAAGACAAGAAGGGGAGATATGCAACCTCTTCTTCAAAGACATTGAAGAAGGACAAAGTTAAGGCAAGGTTGATAAACCTCCTTCACCTCCATCATCATCTTCTTCTTCTTCTTCTTCCAGTGCAGAATCTGAAACAAAAAAGAAACCTAAGAAAACATCTCTTTTGAAACTTGATGTGAAATTTGAGTTACCTATTTATGATGACGAAATGAATCCTGAAAAGCTAGATAACTGGATTAAGCAGTTAGAAGTGTATTGTCGTATTTAGAACATTTCTGACAATAAAACAAAAATTCAATTAGCTACAATTAGAACGGGGGGAACAACTTTAATCTGGTGGGAAAGTAAAACTCAGATAGATGTAAAGCGGAAAGGTAAAGTCATCTCTTCATGGTCTAAATTTTTAAAAGATCTTAGGAAACAATTCTATCCTTTAGGATACATGCAGCAAGTTGGTATTGATTGGCAACATTTGAGGCAAGGTAAAGGGCAGAGTGTTCAGGAGTTTACTCAGGAATTCAAAAAGAAAGCACCGGCACTTGGTATTTCATTGGATACACGTGAAACTTTATTAAAATACATTGGCAGTTTACATTCATATTTACAACATACGTTATTGATGTTTAATCCTGATGATTTTGATGAAGTGTGTGTTCAAGCCATACATGTTGAATCAGGGGACAAACCATTCAAGTTTTCACAGAAACCATCCAGGCAATTGGAAATCAAGGAATCCAAAGACAACAACAAGAATGGAAATCTAAAGGGAAAGAGATCAGCGATGGCTCAGAAGGAAGGTGAAAGACCTACTTGTACTCATTGCCAGAGGATCGGACATGATGAGTCCAAATGTTGGAAACTTCACCCAGAACTCAAACCAAATAAGTTCCAGAAGAAGAAAGGTGAAAAGAAGGCCAATACAACAATACAACAAGATTTGGCTCTGACTCAGGTGATGAAGGTAAAATAACCGCAATAGTTTCAACAGGTAAAACTTCTGATACTGGTTCAAGTTCTAACACTTCTATACCTTCTTCAAGCCGAAATCATCTAAATGAGGATAAAAGGGTTGAATTATTTCACATAAGGATAACTTCTAAGCACACAAAGATAGATACATTATTTGACATTGGATCACATGCAAATTTAATATCTAAAGATTTAGTTAAGAAATTGGGTTTGGAGACACATAATCATCTAAGACCAGACCCTCTAGGTTGGCTGAATAAAGAGACTCAGATTAATGTCACAAAGCAATTTCGATTAAAATTTGCCATAACAAATAACTACATTGATGAAGTGGATTTAGATATGATTCCAGCAGATATTTGTGGAGTAGTGCTAGGAAGTCCTTATCTCTATGATTGTGATGCAGTGTTTTATAGGAAAGAGCATAAATATCATCTTAAGAAAGATGGGATTGAATTTATTGTCAGGGCACATAAACTTAAAACACACTTGAATTTAGTTTCAGTTAATCAGATGAAGAGATTAATAAGTTCAAGTAAGAAATATGTGCTTATGATTGTGAAAGAACAACATAAGGATTGATAGGATGTTTTTTCAGGTTGTGAATCTCAGTTCAAAGATAGATTGGTTAAAGTGGTAGATTCTTTTCAAAATCTATTTAAGGAACCAAAAAATCTTCCTCCTAAAAGAGAAATACAACATGAAATACAATTAATGTCATATGCCCCTCTTCCTAATATTGGGATGTATCGCCTATCAATTATAGAGAACGAAGAAATAAAGAAACAAATACAAGAATTGGTTGAAAAAGGTTTTATTTGACCTAGTTCATCTCCATGTGGCTCACCCATAATTTTGGTTCCTAAGAAAGACCGTACATGGAGAATGTGTGTCGACTTCAGGGCCTTAAACAAGATAACAATCAAAAACAGGTATCCTCTTCCCAGGATAGATGATTTACTTGATCAACTGAAAAATGATGTCTATTTCACTAAGTTAGATTTAAGAAGTGGGTATCATCAAATCCGCATAACAGAAAATGACATCTGGAAGACTGCATTCAAAACTAGACAAGGACTATTTGAATGGTTGGTAATGCCTTTTGGTTTGTGTAATGCACCAACAACTTTCATGTGGGTTATGAATGATGTTTTCCGCCCATACATTGATAAATTTGTCATAATCTACTTAGATGACATTCTGATTTTTAGTTCCAGTATAGAAGAACACGTTAAACATGTTAAGCAGGTTTTCGAGGTATTGCATAGAGAAAAGTTGTATCTCAAACTTTCCAAATGTGAGTTTGGGAAAACTTCACTAAATTATCTTGGTTACATAGTTGGAGGTGAAAGTTTAAAAATAGATCCAGCTAAAATCAATGGGATTTTTAAGTGGCCAAGACCACAGAATGTGAATGAAGTTAGAAGTTTTTTAGGTGCAATTTAGTATTGGAGAAAATTTATTGCGCAGTTTTCTTTGATTGATTCACCATTACATGCTTTAACAGGTCCTAAAATTCCCTTTCAGTGGGGAGGTAAACAACAAAAAGCTTTTGATACACTTAAGCAGAAAATAGTCACATCATCAATCTCAGCTTTACTAGATATTCAACAGCCATTTGAAATTGAAAAAATGCTAGTGGTTATGCAATGGGTGCAGTCTTACTTCAGAAAGGGAAACCAATTTGTTTTCATTCAGAAACTTTTTCTAAGGCAGTAATGAATTATCTGACATATGATAAAGAACTATTTGCTTTGGTTGAAAGTGTTAAGAAGTGGAAACATTATTTAATGGGTAAGGAAACAGTGATTCACATAGATCATCAACCGCTTCAGTACCCACAGTCTCAAACTAGTTTGCAACAATCATGTCATTATAAATGGATGGGATTTCTTCAGCAATTTCGCTTAGTAATTAAGTACAAGAAAGGTGTCACAAACAAAGTAGCTGATATGTTATCTCGACCATCTTTGAATGCTTCATTAGTACTACATAGTAGCTTTTTAAAGCATGAAAGTTATATAGAACAATATAGTATGGATGTTGATTTCAAAGATATTTATGAATCAGTAACTCATGGTGCTCAGGTGGAAGAAATCAATTATCATGTTCATGACAGGTTGTTATATCATCTAGGTAAGTTATGCATACCACAGACAGAAAGAGCGCATGTTGTCCGGGAAGCACATTATTCTCACATTTCAGGAAATTTTGGAGTAAGCAAAACAATGGCACAAGTTCAAAGGTATTGTTACTAGCCTCATATGTATGAAACTATTACTAAATACATTAAAGGATGTGTGATGTGTTCGACCAACAAAACAAGCAATCGAAACATTGGTTTATACATGACACTTCGAGTTCCTTTGTGACCATGGGACAATATTTCCATGGATTTTGTTGGAGGACTTCCTATGTCCAGGAGAGAGCATGATTACCAGTATGTTGTGGTTGCCAGGTTCAACAAGATGTGTATTCTTGTTCCATGCAAAAAGCAAGTGATAGCTGAACAGACTACAAAGATGTTCTTCGATCAGGTATGGGTTTATTTTGGGTTACCTACTTCTTTTTGATTGAGACACTCATTTTGTAGGAGAATTTTGGTCCACTTTATGGGAACTCATGGACACAAATTTTAATGAATTTGTGGAAAACCTGTGAGTAGTTATGAAACCAACATTTCAGACTAACTTGGTGAGTCCATCATCAAGGCAATGAGATTGTATTTGAGAAGAGAGAATGAATTTCAAAACCTTATTAATAGTTATTGATTTTTTTATTTTTATTTTTTGTCTCGGCTTACAACTGATTAATTTAATTAATAATTTGTATATTTATTTAAATGAGATATTAATTTATTTATTATTTTTATTGATTGCTATTAATATGTAATTATATAATAAGATTTTATTATGTATAAATATGTATATTATTAATATGAATATTACTAATATTATTTTTAATTAATATTTATTATTTTATTATTATTATATTATTTATTTATTATTTTATTGTTTTATTTAATTTATTTATTTATATTAATAATTAATTTATTATTATTATTATTATTAATTTATTAATTTTTTTTAATTAATTATTTGGATAATAATAAAAATAATAAATTAATTAAAAATAATATTAGTAATATTCATATTAATAATATACATATTTATACATAATAAAATCTAAAATATATATAATTACATATAATAGCATCAATAAAAATATTAAAAAAAGAAAATAAATTAAATAAATAATAAAATAAAATTAATACTCATTTAAATAAATATACAAATTATTAATTAAATTAATCAGTTGTAAGCCGACCAAAAAAAAATAAAAAAATAAATCAATAACTATTAATAAGGTTCTGAAATTCATTCTCTCTTCTCAAATACAATCTCATTGCCCTGATGATGGACTCACCAAGTTAGTCCGAAACGTTGGTTTCATAACTACTCACAGGTTTTCCACAAATTCATTAAAATCGAGCAACCTGTATGGACTCCCTCTTCAATATCATGGACACAAAGCTGAAGAAGAGCACAACTTTTCATCCACAAACCGAAGGACAAACTAAAGTGGTGAACAAGACAGTCATACATATTCTCCGATGGTATTGCAGTAAACATCCTAAATTGTGGGATGAATCTTTATCTTATGTGCAACATGCTTACAACCGAGCCTTATATTCATCAACTAATCGATCGCCATTTGAAACATGTTTTGGGTATCTACCGAAGTCACCAATGGATTTCATGTTTGGTGAAGAGGATAAAGTGGGTGAACATGATGATGTGAACAAAGCAGCTAATTTCATTCAATGGATACAATAGATACATGCAGCAGTGCAAGATCAGTTAGAGAAGAGTTAGGCCAAGTATAAAATGCGCCATGACAAGCATTGATTCGATCATCATTTTCAGGTTGGCGATCATGTATGGTTGTATATCAGTAAAGACAGGTTGAAAGGAGAAGGTAAGAAACTAAAACCTATCAGGTATGGCCCTTTCAAGATTATGGAAAAGATTGGAAATAATGAATTTCAATTAAATTTACCTCCTTACATGTGAATTTACTCAGTTGTAAATGTGGAAAATCTGAAATTGTATGAACCTTCGATGATCATGGATCTCGTGGAAGATACACAGATTCCGACTATTAATGATTTGGCACCTGAGTATATGAATGAGTTGCAGGAAGATATCATCTTGGACAAGACGATTCATTCTTCAAGACGTGGATATGTTGAATATCTTCGAATTGGACTCAAGGGCATGAATCCAAGCAAGGCAAGGTGGTTGGAAGTTTGGAAAGTGAGGGAACTGTACCCTCACCTGATATCTGCTTAAAATCAAACTTTTGTGATACAAAAGCTTTCAAGTGGAGATGATTTATCTAGGAGGATCTCGTCAGATCGGTTGCACAGGTTTAGTTCATCATCAGGTTCAGTTCATCATCAGCATCATTCTGTCGTCATTAGTAATGTGTGGGTCAACAATGTGGTCGTTGGGTTTGATGTCACATAGTGACAATTTGTTGTAATAGGGTTTTAGGTAACATGATGTTTCAAGTCATGGAAAACTTGTATTCAAACATTGTATCAAAAACAAAAAGACCTAAGGTGGACACCTAAGTCTACAAACCTAAACCCTAACCTCATTCCTAAACCCATGTATTAAACCTACATTACAATACATTAACCAAACTTACCCTATGTTATTAACCCTCGGCCTATATATATAATACATTGCAAACATTACTAAAATACCACCCATAGTCTTAACCGTGCGGGAGAAGACCGCGGGGGTAGTAGTCATGTGAGCAGCGCAAATTAGTAACCAAGCAGAGTCACTTTAAACCATAGCAACTGTTAACCGGACGGGTTGTAACCATGTGAACAGGTAGCATGTTAAGTTAATCAGACGGAGTTCACCTGACCGTAGTGCTAACCGCATCGGGAACCATAAACATGTGAACAGGTTACAGTTATAAAACAATCGGAGGTTATGCCAGAACTGTTGGGGATCAACGCGGAGGTGGCAGCCTGCGGTTAGACCACGGAAGTCACATGCTGGTTGTCTCCCCTCCACACGGTTAGCAAACCGTTGATAGTTGCGCCATAACCAAAGTCCAGAATTGGGTTTTTGTTACAGTTTGTTTTTAAAATTAATTCAAAGACCGTGTATAGTGTCCCTAGGTGGTAAACAGTGACAAGACCGAGAACATGATAACTTAATTGCAACTCCTATTTTTATAGTTCATGCCAATCTTGGCTGCGAATACCTCGGATGTATTTGCAACCCTTTAAAAGCACATTTTTGTTCATGAAGAAGGAGGAGTGATTTTTGAGTTTTGTATGCAAATTCTGGAGGATATAGGTTGTTTTGTTTTTAGTGTAACAGGAGCATTGGGAGTCAGAATTGGGAATCATGACAGACGTTGGAAAGCTGGTTTAGAGATCTTTCTTATGACAGTGACCAGAAGTGACTACATGCACATTCAATTTGGTCAATTCTCTATGTAATCGACCTCCTTGGTTTGAATCCTAATAAAGTGGTTGCCCATCTTGAAAGCGGACCGGAGACGTAGTCCATTAGGGATGAACTCTGTAATCAACCTTGTTGTCTGGTATCGCTATGTATTTGTTGTTTTCACTTCTTTTTTGCATCTTACTTATGTTTTATCAACTGTCGTAAAGTCATTCTACTTAAGTAGTTCTCACAATTTCAGCACTTTAAGTTAACATTCATTTCACTTATGGCATACTCAATTCTACTTCAGTTTTAACATATGATCATTTCAGAACATAAAATTATTAATAGATATTCCAAAGTGGAAACTTTAGAGGCGATGTGATTAGATTTCGCTAATTTGAATGTGTAAAATTGAAGTTTTTTAACAATTTACAAGTAAACTTTACATGTGTTTTGGGTAGAGGATTAGTTTACTAAACACATAAACAATTAAATTTTAACCATAATTTACAACCAAATAGAGGCAAAATAAGCATATTTGAAACACATAACACAAAGGATGATAAATGAGTTCACTCCTCTCCTTGGCTACATCTCTTAGTCTAGCTTCCAATGCAGGGCCTCTTTCATTAAAATACTCAAACATGTGTTTACATGCTTTTGCATAGCTCAAATAGAAAAAAATGATGTCTCCAATGGATCCAAAACTATCAAAAAACCCCATTTTGGTTATTTTTGTACCTCATTTGGCCAAAAATTGAGTAAGTTATGACTATTTTTAGTTTTTCCCAAATTCTCCAGCTAATTATCCTCCAATTCGGCCTAAACTTGGCTTGAGCGCCCCAAACGCAGAACCGATGCACAAATATGGCCTACAATTCCACCCGAAGGGTGAAATTATAGGATGATTAGTCCGTCCATTAAGCCCCTAGTTCTTAAAATCTTGGACACATGGCGTAAATATGACATGGTTTAGTGCCGAAATTCCAGGGCCTATGTGCCAACAATATTAAAACTTTAGCTTGGTGCACGGTCCTGGTCGCCTTCCTGCCTTGTGATATGGGGTTGTTTCCCTAGGGGATGGCTCCATTTGCACCCGAGCTCGTAGTTTTATGGAGGGTCATGTGACCCGGGGCTGGCTCTAAGGGTTGGCCCCTTTCAACAAGCCTTCAGTCCTAGGCGCGCTGGGCTATGTCGATTTGGGTCACGGGTTGTGGTCGTGGGTCAGGCTAAGGCCTATCCCCTTGGCCCCCACAGCTACGATCACATGGGCGTTAGGGTGGCTAGGGCTAGGGCTTAGCCCGACCCCCTACCCCAATGGCCCATTGTATAAACTTTATATATGATTTCATGACCACTATAGTCAAGGAACATTTGTGGCGCAAATCGTGTGGGCCTATTGTTGTTTAGTGGAGGTCAAAAATTAGAATCCCATATAGGCAGTCCGACCTCATAACAAAAATATTTCAAATAAGAGGAGGCCACATGGCAACCACTCATTGGCCCACGTAGCTCTCCCTCATTGGTCCAACACTTAACTAATGAAATTAGACCAACCACCAACGAATCACAATGTGACACTTATCACCATGCCATTTGGTGATAGGAGGTCTATTCACCCTATACAATCATTTCCAGTTAGCATACAGACTCGTGACTGGGGGTACCTGCAAATCAACTTTTTAAATTTTAGTTGTTTGGCAATTCAATTAGAACACGATATTGGGAGCATACAATATCCGTTTTGAGTGAAACGAATTGCGTTGGATTTAGATCATCAAGATCTATCCAATTGTTGAGGTTTTGATCTTTGTTGTACATTTTGAATTTTGAGCACTAATTTGATCGCCTGGATCACTCCTCCCCATTGGAAGCTTTTGGACCTCCAAAAGCTCATTTTTAGTCAACAATTAGAGACAATGTGATTAGATTTTGTTGTTCTGAATGTGTAAATTTGAAGATTTTTAACAATTTGCAAGTAAACTTTATATGTGTTTTGGATAGATGACTAGTTTACTAAACACATAAACAAGTAAAATTTAACCACAATTAACATCCAAACAGAGACAAAATAAGCATATTCGAAACACATAACACAAAGCATGATAATGGAGTTCACCCCTCTCTTGGGCTACATTTCCTAGTCCAGCTTCCAATGCAGGGTTTCTTTCATTAAAATGCTCAAAAGTGTGTTTACATGATTTTACAGCTCCAACAAAAAGAATTATGTCTCCAATGGATCCAGCACTATCAAAAACTCTCATTTTGGTTCTTTGTTGATCCAAAATGGATCTAGAATAGACTTTTAAATCTATAAATATTCCTCATAGAGGAAAATTAAAGTCAAAGGATGCTCTTGGAAATAGTCTCATTGCATAGATCTCTTCATTCTGAATCTAACCCAATTTGAATGGGCTAAAATGGACTTCAGATGAAGAAGTTATAGCAAAAAGAAGATTTCCCATTATCCTTTGAAAAGGAGGCAATTTCTTATTAAATGGGACTTAATGGAAAATATGTGTGTTCCTTTAAGAAATCGCATCACACCCTTTTATCGCATCGCAAGCATCCAAAGGGAGGACTTAAGCCAAAGGCATGACGGTTTACCGATAAGCGATGAACACTTTATCACATCGCACATAACCAAAGGTGATGGACCATGGCCCGTGGCGTTGTGAAGGACCGATGAGCAATATGCGATAAGCGCCGATCGGTGATCGGGGATCGGAGGATATAGTGTTAAGAGCCATGCAACATGCGATACGCCGATGCAATATGTGATGTGCGATATCAGCGATGGGCGATCGAAGGAGCAGAGACACAGTCCATTGGGCCAATAGCAATAGCGCCGATAGAGCAATCGACGATCAGCGATCAGTGAATCCCCAATACAAGGGCCATTGCGACATGCGATAAAGGCCGGACCTGATAAGGATTAAAGACGTGATTGAATAATATTTGAAATCCAGATTTGTGGATTTTCTTTGTATTTTCCGTGTTTTCACATATATCTCTGTGTATTGGAATTTTGTTCCGTTTTCGGGAATTTGCCCGAAGAAAGGCCACCTGTGTATTTTCTTTGTAACGGCTCCCATTCTCCTTGCCACGTTGTAAGTGGGCGTTTGTAACATGAATGCGTTATAGAACGCACAGAGCCAGATGTCCAGACGTAGAGCCACAAAGCTAGAGGGGTCAGACGCAGAGCCACAAGGAGCAGAAGAAGTCGCAGAGCCATAGAGCCAGAGGGCAGTCAAAGAGATAGAAAGGCAGAGGAATGATTGCACAGAGAGAAACGGATGGAAGTCATAGAGTCAGAGGATTCCAAAAAAGCCATAGAGCACAATTAACAGAGGAGCTTGGATTTGCTTGGAGATCGAGCGAAACCCGAGAGCTTAATTGACAAAGGATCACTTGGAGGTCAAGCGAACCCAGAAGCTCATGAGAGCCAGAGCTAAGAGCCAGAGCCAGAGCCAAGAGCCAGAGCCAGAGCCAGAGCCAAAACCAAGAGCCAGAGCCAGAGCCAGAAGCAAGAGACAGAGTCAGTAAGAGAATTCTGAGGATTTGGTGCAAGCTAGAGCTCAAGATAGCTCAGAGCGTTGATTGAAGGAATCTAGTCCAGAGAAGCCTAGATCTGTCTACAGAGTATGGATAGCCAGCGGGATAAGATGGTATTCTAAACCCATAGGTTCAGTTGTAAACCAATGGAGTTGAGCGTGGAGCTTGTAAAAGAATTCAGCCATAATCCCAAAGAGCCTTATCGAGTTGATTAGAGCTCAAGGAGACGTAGCCCAAGATATCAGGGTGAACTCCATATTAAGCTTGTTGTCTTGTGGTTTGGTTATTTGCTGCATCTTGTTGCCATGTGTATGATGTTTATTTGTTGCTCTTATTTACTGTTATCTGATTTTTATTTCAGCATAAGCAAATGAACTCAAAGCACATAAACAGTTAAGGACAATCATAAGCATACACCTATTTCAAGTTCTTTTAATTCAGCAAATTGTCAAGCATAAGATAGATCTTGGAAATTGTTTAAGCTTTGGAGTGGGAGAGGTTCTTGTAAGCAGCCAAGAAGCCTTTAGTGTCCCATTTTGGATCATTTATGCACCTCATTTGGCCAAAAATTGAGTAAGTTATGACTGTTTTTAGTTTTTCCCAAATTTGCTAGCTAATCATCCTCAAATTCAGCCTAAACCTGGCTTGAGCGCCCCAAATCTGGAACCGGCACGCAAATCTCGCCTGCACTCTCGGTTGATAGTCAAAATTGTAGGACGGTCAGTCCGCCCACTAAGCCCCCAGTTCCAAAAATCTTGGTCGTGTGGCATGCATATGACCTAGTTTAGTGCAAAGATTTCAGGGCCAATGTACCAATAATTTTAAGCCCTCAGCTTGGCACATGATCCTGGTAGCATGGCCACCTTGTGTCCTGGGGCTAGTTCCCTGGGAGTTGGCCCCCTCCACACCTGCACTCCTGGTTCTATGAAGGGTCATGTGACCCAGGGGTGCCTCTTAGAGTTGGCCCCTTTCCACAAGCCTTTGGTTTTGGGCACATTGGGCTATGTCGATTTGGGTCGTGGGATGTGGTCGTGGCTTGGGTTAATGCCTAGCCCCTTGGCACCTATGGTCTCGTGGGCACTAGGGTGGCTAGGGGCTAGGGCTTATACCAACCCCCATTAGGGGAATTTTTAGGTCTAGAATGGGCCTCCTAAGGAAATTATAAAATAATAGTGGAAATAATAAAATAAGATTAGATTACATCATCAAATTTTAGAGGAAAAAAAGGAAAAACTATTTTTTCAACTCGTATTTTCAACTTATCTCCTTATGGGTTTACTCAAATTTCAAGTGGAAACACTCGTTGGATGCATAATTTGATTCCTCATTAGAGAAGTACCCATGTTACATACTTTCGATGGACCCTACTACATGAAAAATGAGAAATACATGAACAATGTGATTGCAAACATGTTTTTCATGTATTTCTCATTTTTCATGTAGTAGGGTCCATCAAAAGTATGCAACATGGGTACTCCTTGGATGAGGAATTAAATTTTTCATCCAACAAGTACTCCCACTCAAAATTTGGGTAAGACCTTAGTGAGATAAGTTGAAAATACGAGTTGGAAAAGTAGTTTTATTATTTTATTGTTTTTAATCTTTTTACTTATTTACTCCAAAAATGGTGAATCATCCCCCATGGTTGACATCATCACATTTAATCCTATTGGTTCTTATAAAGTTTATTTTGGTTGTACATTTTTCTTAAGAGGCCCATTTTAGACCTCAAAATTCCCTTAATGCTCCCCCAATGGTGCATTGTATAAACTTTATATAGGATTTCATGACCACTATAGTCAAGGAACATGTGTGGTGCAATGGTGTTGGCCTATTATTGTTCAGTGGAGGTCACGAGTTTGAATCCCATAGAGGCATTCTGGCCTCATACCAAATTTTTTTCAAATAATCAGAGGCCATGTGGCAGCCACCGATTGGCCCACGTGGCTCTCCTTTATTGGTCCAACACTCAACTAATGAAATCACATCAACCACCAATGAATCACAATGTGACACTTGTCACCATACCATTGGATGATAGGAGGTCCAATCACCTTGTACGATCATTGCCTAGTAAGTGCACGAACTGCTGACTAGGCATACCTGCAACTAAACTTTTTAAATTTTAGTTGTTTGGAAATTATATCAAAACACGATATCAGGATCATACGATATCGATTTTGAGTGAAACGAATTGCGTTGGATTCATATCTCCAAGATCTATCCAATCGTTCAAGTTTTGAGCTCTATTTCACACTTTGAATTTTAAGCACTAATTTGATCCCTGGATCACTCATCCTCATTAGAAGCTTTTGGACATCCAAAAGCTCATTTTCAGTCAACAATTATATGAGGGTACAGTTCCCACACCCTTCTAGTCTCAATCCACTGAACTTTTTTTGGATTTGTCGCTTTGAGCTTCTCATGAAAGTACATCACTTTCCATGACTTTAGAGACCTTGTCTTACTATAAAATTTGACATCTTGCTACAATTTTTCAAGATATGAAGAATAGAAAGTTGCCTTTGAAGGAATCTGAACATTCACTCCTCGGTCTTCAATCAATGGAAACGTAAACAATTTCAAGTTCCTTTCACCTTGCACATTGTCGTCATGGCGATGCTTAGCATGTCTAGCCTTGCACTTGGCTCAAATCTTTACCAAATGTGATTGCCATCGCCATGCACCATCCTTCTTCAAAGCCAAAACATTATGAAACCCACAAGAATATGCTTTGGGACCAATGTCCTCTTTGTAAAATAGCCTTTGCATTTTCTTTTTGACCTCTGCATGCTTGAACACTGGAATCTTTTTCACACCAATGTTCAACAATGATGTATCTTGTTGCAAATTCATTTCATTTTGTTTTCCTCTTTTTGGAGGAAAAATGTTAGACTCCTGAAAAATCTTATCACGTGAATTAGGAAACTCAATGAAATCAGATTTCAAACTTGATTCATATCCTTGAAATATTTTACATTCCTCAACATCTTCATTTTTGATCATTAACAATGCAAAGTTCTAACTAGTATTAACAATCCTCTTCATTTGTCCCGCATTTACAAGAGATGCATTCAACTTCTTGTTGTGTATTCTAACAATTTACTCAATCCCATTTTAAAACAAACGATATTTTTTCTCATGGCGATGAAAAATAGCTCTCCTATCATATAGATACAAGCTTCCCAAAACAATACCACATATATCAATTGGAATTACATCAAGCTCTACCTCATCTAAAAAATTTGCAATGATTGCAAATTTCATTTTACATCTTTTTTTCACATATCCAACTTAGAGGATAGGGTTTTGGATGTGGCATGGTTTCCAAGTTTAACTTCTTGACAATGCCTTCTGAAACGAGGTTTGCTTGTGAACCACTATCAAATAATGTGTCTATCTTGGTATGTTTGAAATAACTCTAATGTGGAAAAGCTCTATTCTTGTTTTTTCATATTGAGTTTCAATGAGACATTTGAAGAACTAGTACTTGCAATGTCCTTACCTTTGAAACCCATGGTTGTGATCTTTGTTTCATCCCCAGAATCATAACCTAAATCTTGTTATGTAGTTGCAGTTGTCTTTTATTTATCCTTGTTTTTAAACTTTTTAGGTCTCATCTCTGGATGAAGTTTCCAACAATGATCTTCATCATAGCCCTCTTTGGAACAATGTTTTCATGTAAGTTTTTCTTTCTCCATCTTGATGGAAGAATTCTTCTTTACTTTTCCTTTGAACTTACCCTTTCCTTTTTCTCCAAACTCAAAGGAACTCTCACTAGTTTCTTTAGAAATTGTTTTCCCTCTTGCCTTTAAATGACTGCATGTACACGAACTTCATCTAGTTTTGTAGGGTTAAACATGAGAATGGTATGTCTCAAGTAACTATGCAATCCTCCAATGTATTTGAGAAAATTATCTTGAGAAGACAAATCTATACCCAAAATAAAATCCATTTTTCTAAATTCTTGAGTATGAGATTGCACATTTTGCCCCTTAGCTTGCTTAAAGTTTGCCAATCCATAATATCTTTCTGCATATATGCTAATGTATAAAACTGCCTTCTTATTACAACAACAAAATCATTCCAAAAGGATAAAACCTTACCATGTTTCTTCATGTCCTCTTGAGTTTTGGCTTCCCACCATATAAGTGTTGCACATTCCAATCTAAGAGAAGCAAGTTGAATCTTGGTTTCATCATCTTTTATTATTTGTATCATGCAATACACTTCAATCTGACGAACCCAATTATCCAATCTCTCTACATTTACCTCCCCATTGTACATAGGAAATTCAAACTTAATATCAATCTTAAGCAAATGAGTTTTACTATGACCCCTTAGGGACTTTGGAGGTGTTTGTGAAAGGGTAGAAGAATTTGAAGATGGGGATGAAGATGAGGATGAGGATGATGAAGGTGAAGGTGGTGGTTTGTCACCATTCCCTCCATTCCCTTTTGGAGGCTTGTCTCCTTTTCCTCCATCTCCTTTTGGAGGTTTTGAGCTCTTTCCATACAACCTTGCATTTCTCTCATCATAAATAACCTTAACCATCTTAGACATCTCAAAGAATGCTTTTCTGAAAGTTTTCTCATCTTCAAACATCCCTTTAGGACCTTCTTCATGTGCCATGACTATTGAAGCTTAAGGCGTGTTTGTTCTCCTTGAAACAATTTGAGATCTTGGCTCCACAAGTTCTCCTTCTCCTCTTTTAAGTTTCAACCTTGTAAGCATAAAAAATAAAACACTTGCAAATAAATCAAACCTTCACAATAACCTGTCTCTCTAATACCAAAATGATTTGAATTTGTAAACTTGAAGATTTTCAACAAATTGTAAGTAAAATTTATATGTGTTTTTCGTAGATGATCAATTTACTAAACACATGAACAAGTAAATTTTAACCACAATTTACAGCCAAATAGAGATAAAATAAACATATCTGAAACACATAACACAAAGCATGATAAAGAAGTTCACCCCTCTCCTAGGCTACATCTCCTGGTCCGGCTTCTAATGCAGGGCCTCTTTCATTAAAATGGTCAAAAGTGTGTTTACATGATTTTACATAGCTCAAACAGAAAAAATGATGTCTCAAATGGATCTAGCGCTGTCAAAAACTCCCATTTTGGTTCTTTATGCACCTCATTTGGCCAAAAATTGAGTAAGTTATGATTGTTTTCAGTTTTCCCCAAATTCTCTAGCTAATCATCCTCCAATTCAACCTAAACCTGGCTTGAGCGCCCAAAACCTGGAGCGGTAGGAAAATCTAGCCTACACTTCCGCCCTGAGGGCAAAATTGTAGGACGGTCAGTCTACCCACTAAGCCCCCAAGTCCAAAAATCTTGGTCATGTGGCATGCATATGACATGGTTTAGTGCCGAGATTCTAGGGCCAATGTGCCAATAGTTTTAAGCCCTCAACTTGGCATGCGCTTTTGGTCACAACCTTGTGACTTGGGGCTGGTTCCCTATGGGTTGGTCCCCTCCACACCCGCGCTCTGGTTCTGTGAAGGGTCATGTGATCCGGCGCTGACTCTTAGGGTTGGCCCCTTTCCACAAGCCTTTGATTTTGGGAATGCTCGGCTATGTCGATTTTGGTCGCGAGATGTGGCCATGCGTCGGGCTAAGGCCTAGCCCCTTGGCCCCCCTGCCTTTGATTCCGTGGGCACTGGGGTGGCCATGGCCTAGGGCTTAACTCGACCCCCTGCCATAATGGCGCATTGTATAAACTTTATATAGGATTCGTGACCACTATAGTCAATGAACATGTGTGGCACAATGGTGTGGGCCTATTGTTGTTCAATGGAGGTCACAAGTTCGAATCCCATAGAGGCAGTCTGGCCTCATACCAATTTTTTTTCAAATAATAGGAGGTCAAGTGGCAGCCACTGATTGGCCCACGTGGCTCTCCATCATTGGTCCAACACTCAACTAATGAAATCACATCAACCACCAACAAATCACAATGTGACACTTGTAACCATACCATTGGCCGATAGGAGGTCTAGTCACCTTGTATGATCATTCCCCAATAAGTGTACGGACTGCTGACTGGGCATACCTACAACTCAAATTTTTAAATTTCAGTTATTTGGCAATAAGATCAAAACACGATATCAGGCTCATACGATATCGGTTTTGAGTTAAATAAATTGTGTTGGATTCAGATCACCAAGATCTATCCAATAGTTCAAGTTTTGAGCTTTGTCACACACTCTGAATTTTGAGCACTAATTTGATCCCCTAGGTCACTCCTCCCCATTGGAAACTTTTGGACCTCCAAAAGCTCATTTTCAGTCAACAACTAGATCAGGGCATAGTTCCCTCACCCTTCCAGTCTCAATCCACTTAACTTTTTTTGGATTTGTCGCTTTGATCTTCTCATGAAAGTACATCACTTTCCCTAATTTTGGAGTCCTTACCTTACTGTCAAAAATGACATCTTGCTGCAATTTTTCAAGATATGCAAAACATAAAACTGCCTTTGAAGGAATCCAAGCATTCCCTCCTTGGTCTTCAATCAACGGAAACTTAAACAATTTCAAGTTCCTTTCACCTTGAACACTGTCGAAATGGCGATGCTTAGCATGTCTAGCCTTGCACTTGGCTCAACTCTTTATAAAATGTGATCGCCATCTCCATGCACCATCCTTCTTCAAAGCCAAAACATTATGAAACCCATAAGAAGATGTTTTGGGACCAATTTCCTCTTTGTAAAATAGCCTTTTCATTTTCTTGTTGACCTCTGCATGCTTTAACATTGGCATCTTGTTCACACCAATGTTCAATAATGATGCATCCTGCTGTAAACTTACTTCATTTTGTTTTCCTCTTTTTGGAGGTAACATGTTAGACTCCTGAAACATACTATCACATGAATTAGAAACCTCAATGAAATCAGATTTCAAACTTCATATCCTTGAAAGATTTTAGATTCCTCAACATCTTCATGTTTGATCATTAACAATGCAAAGTTCTGACTAGCATTATCAATCCTCTTCATTTGTCCCACATTTACAAGAGATGCATTCAACTTCTTGTTGTGTTATCTAACAATGTACTGAATCCATTTTTTAAACAAATGATATTTTTTCTCATGGCGATGAAAAATATCTCTCCTATCATATAGATATGGGCTTCCCAAAACAATACCACATATATCAATTGGAAATACATCAAGCTCTACCTCATCTAAAAAGTTTGCAGTGATTGCAAATTTCAGTTTACATATTTTTGTCACATATCCAACCTAGAGGATAAGGTTTTCGATGTGGCATGGTTTCCAAGTTTAACTTCTTGACAATGTATTTTAAAATGAGGTTTGCTTGTGAACCACTATCAAATAGTGTGTCTGTCTTGGTATGTTTTGAAATAACTCTAATGTGGAAAATCTCTATTCTTGTTTTTTCATATTGAGTTTCATTGAGACAATTTGAAGAACTAGTACTTGCAATGTCCTTACCTTTCAAACACATGGTTGTGATCTTTGTTTCAACCCCAGAATCAGAACCTAAATCTTGTTGTGTAGTTGTAGTTGTCTTTTCTTTCTCCTTGTTTTTAAAATTCAAGCATTGGGTCATCAGTCGATGGTTCATCCTGCTTTCTTGCATCATCATCATTTTCCTTCCTAGGGATAGGAAGATATTGGAATTTCCGAAGGGCAGAATCTTCATCGAAAGTGACATCATGACTAATTTCCACTTCCTTTGACCAGGCACATATATTCTGTATGCCTTCAAAGTTTCACTGTAGCCCACAAACATTCCTTTCTTCCCAGATGCATCTAGCTTGTTTCCTTTCTCTTTCGGCACATGAAAATATACAGGACAACCAAAAATTCTAAAATGAAAAACATCAGGTTTCTTACCGGTGAATACTTCTTCAGGTGTCTTGAAGTCCAATGCTTGATGTGGACATCTGTTTTGAACATACACAACAATGTTGGCATCTTGTCCCCATAATAACTTTCGTAGACCTTGGTCATGATCATGGCACAGGGGACTTATATAATAGTTTCATTCTTCCTTTTGGCAAATCCATTTTGCTCAGGAGTATATGTAGTAGTGGTCTCCCTCTTAATCCCAACTTCTCTACAATATTTGATGAATTCATTTGAATCATATTCGATCCCATTATCAATCCTTAATATTTTGATCTTCTTCCCTGTTTGATTCTTGACCAAGGCTTTGAAAGAGCAGAGCCATTTAAACACTTCAGTATTCTTCTTTAAGAAATAGATCCATGTTTTGCGAGAGAAGTTATCCACAAAAATTGCATAGTACAAATATCCACCTAAAGATGTTATGGGAAACATACCTAATAGATCAAAATGGACCAATTAAAGAATATCAGTACTTTGATTTTGACTTGAGGGGAATGGTCCTCTTATATGTTTTCCAGTTGCACAACCCTGACACACACTGTCATGATCTAAGTTGAATTTGGGCATACTTGTGACCATATTCCTTCCATCAGGTAAGGATTTGTAATGAAGGTGAAAAAATCTTCGGTGCCGTAATTCAGATTGAAGAGAAGTATCGCAAGTCATTTCTCCCAACAGACTTCCTCCAACCTGATAAATACGTTCAACCCTAAATCCAAGAGTCAATGCATCTCTTGGGTTCCTTTGCCAAACATGAACCTTCCCATCAATGAATGTCACCTTGAAACCTTTACCTTCCATTGCATAAATAGAGACCAGGTTCTTTTTCAGATCAAGCACATATAATACTTCTTGTAAATGAAGGGTTTGACCTTGATTTAAGTGAAGAGTAACAATCCCAATTCCTTTCATAGGATAAGTGGCATTATCCCCAAGTACAATTTCCATATTTGTATTCTTTTCAATCAATTTTGAGAGAGCCTCTTTGTACCCAGTGAAGTGCCTTCAGGCAACACTATCAATCAACCAATGATCCAATGTATCTGAAGGAGAGGCGGTGGTGAGGGCGGAAATAAGATAAAATTATTTTTGCTCTACTATATAAACTTCTTCATACATGATGTTTCTCAACTTCTTGGGAGGATTACCATTTCCATTTCGAGCAATAGGAGCATTCCTCTATCCTTTGATGTTGAACCTGTTGTTCCTTTGATTTCCATTTCCTTTGAAGTTGTTGTTGTTGTTGTCATCATCTCTTGGAGTATCTTTCTTGTGAAGACACTCTCTAGCGAAGTGGCCAAACCTGTTGCAATTGAAGCAACTTCCTTTTCTTCCTGTTTTGAATCTCGGCTTGAACCCTTAACCTTGTCTTACTAGACCATCATTGTTCTTCCTCTTAGTATGAGCAGAGAAGGTGGTAGGATTGTTTCCATTTGAGAACTTGTCTCCTTCCATCATACTAATTTATTCTTGAGTGCATCTAGCCAATAATTCATCAAATCTCGAAATCTTGTCCTTGTTGAGGATGGTAGTGTTAAACACATCCCATTCTCTTGTAAGGCCTCTAAGTGCAATAAGCGTGAGCACCCTGTCACCAGTGAATTCTCCAATAGATAGGAGATCATTCTTGATTTCGGCAATCCTCATGAAGTAGGATTGAATGGATTCTCCTTTATCTATCTTGATGTCTTTCAATTTGTTCTTGAGAAAGAGAACTTAATTTGCATGATTTACTTTGAACATCCAAACCAGCTTGTCATAAATCTCCTTAGATGTTTCGAAATCAAAAATATAGGCAACCAAAGGCTTGAGAATAGAATCAACAATAATTTTCTTGCTTTAACCTAACCTTTCTTGTACTTTGTTTGTGTAGTTGTAGATGAATTTGAAGGAGGCTCCACTACTCTTCCTTTGACATAATCCATGGCATCATTTTCTTCCAAAGTGAAATCTAGAGACATCTTCCATGCATGATAGTCAGATTTGTCCTTAAGCTTGTCCTCGAATTTGAAGTAAGATGTAGTCATCATTGGGACTAGTTCCAAGTTCTTGTCCAACAAATTCCCTTAGTGATTTCTTTTCCTCACTCTTGATTGGGCTTTGTCTTCACCTATGCTCTGATTCCATGTTAATTTTAGATGGCAATGGTATGCTCTATCTTTTAGCACAATTTACTTCAATGTTCTTTTAGTAGCCCAATGGTAATTTCCAATTATATCTAGTAGCAATCATATTAACTTAATTGCATTGACAATAAATACATATAGAACATAAAAACATGTGCAAAAGAAAAGCCAAGACAAGGCCACACAAGATTTGGTGGATCCTAGGGAAAAACCCCAATGTGGGGAAAACCCTATGATCAAATCTTCTTATTATTATTCAATAGTTCAACAGAGAGAGAGAGAGAGAGAGAGTACATAGATCAAATTCACTTGCCCAATACATAGTTAAACATCCTTGTCAAAATCAACAGTCAACTTCAACCCTAACCAAAAATTCAACACTGGTCAAATCAGCACCAAAACATCCTCCAAATAGCTCGATCAATACCAATCCAATTTGGCCTTCAAGGAGAGTCAAAGTCAGCCCAAAACAATTCTATCAAACCTAGTCAAAGGAGAGAGAAACACTGTTGTAATTTTCTCCAGTCAAATATGAAGTCAATTAAAAGTCAACATTGGTCAAACTACCCAAAACATATCAATTTCTTTGCCCAGTAACTCGACCTAGAAAAATCAGAATTCTACCCTAAAAACTAAAGTCAAACTTGGTCAAAACAAGCTTGGTCAACGCTCGTCAACGTAGGTTTGATTCTTTGAAATTTCAGCTTGTTAAGTCCCTGAAATTTTCGGCCTCCTACCACACTTGCAAAGAAGAGAGAGATGTTGCCCAAGCTATACGAACCAATCAAGAGAAGAGAGAGAGATGAAATGATGTGATGAGTGAGGTCCAAATGAGGAGAGATGTCACTCCTATTTATACAATTTGTTGAGGATGAGGAGACACATCGATTGGGCTTCTTGAGCCTACATTTGTTTGAGGTTGACCTTGACAATTTGTGCATGAGAGAGAATAAATTCAAAATTCCACTTCTTCTTGTGAGAATGAGATGATATTTATATCAAAATTGGACCTCTCAAAAGAGGAATATAATGCAATAATCATCTCCATCATATGATTTGTCCTAAGGTGGAATTTGGTCCTAGTTTCCAATTTTAACAAGCACCTATGGACTTCATTTGGCCTCCTCCAAGGCCCAACGACATGCATTGTTGATCATTCAACCTCTTGAGAGGCTTATTCTTTTGATTTTGAGCTAGTTTTGTGGGCTTGTCACCAAAAGTTAGTTATCTTGTACATTATTTTATTTTAGGGGCTCAATTAGGCCTCATTAGGTAAATTGAACTCATTTGAACATGTATAAATACAAGTGATGTGATTTCATTTTAGCATCTTCACTTGGATTGATCATTCTCTCTTAAGAGATTTCCACTATTCTTTTTGGAGGACGAAATTGGATGGATGGATGCACTTTGATGTTTGGATCTCTTCATTTTTATCTTGGAGCTTCTATATTTGCATATGATGATGATTGGATATACTTTTTCTCACATTTAAGTTCTCTTTTAATGCTAATTTATCATTTTCTTATGTCACATGCATGTTGCTGGGGAATTTCGTTATACTAGGCTGAAATTTGATGCTTTCTTGTGTGAAAGAGTGGAAGCTTGTCTTTTATTAGTGTTGCATCATGTCACAGGCCATGTTTGAATAAGAGAATTTTCCTAGAGATATTTTGTTGAAATCTTATCTTGATAATTCATTTCATATTTTCAATTGAAGTATAAAGATATTGAAGCAATTGTTCCATGCCCTAAATGTCATGCAAAATTGTTCTAGAGACCTCCTTGATGAAGTGAAACCATCCCAAACATTGGAATCATCTTGAATCCATTTCTCCCAAAGGATTAGGCATTGGTCCTCCATAGGTGATCACTCTAAAACATATTTTTCTCACCTCTTTTTTTCTAGGTCTAACCTACATAAGTCACATAGGGAATAAATTATCTCACAATCTAGCCATCCAAACACTTCGATTTTTGGTTCACAAATGCATTGTAGTATTCTATAGAGGCCCTCCAAATTTCAAGCAAATCCGAGAGTGGGATCTCAAGATATTGCAAGCCCTAGATCGAGGATTGTTTCCTGCCCTAGGTTTCCCTTGGCTAGTGACCTCGTTTGGATCATTTCATTCTAGTCCAAGAAGATTTATCAATTGATCCTATTCTCTTCCACAATTAGGTTAAGCCCCTCCTTGACTGACCAATCCCTCTTGCTTGACCTAATTTTGGGTCCACTTGGTCCCGTGTAGTCCCGCAACTTTTCGAAGATAATCTCACAAAGACCATTTGGAAACCAAGACTTCACAAGGGTTTTTAGGAATAAATCCCTCCTTTACAAATATTATTTGCAAAACCTAGCCCCTAAGACCCTCTTGGATAAAGAGCCTTTCATCTTACCTCTTGGGAAAGCAAGCCATATATTGAGCCTCTCTTATGAATAGGCCTCTTCAGGAATCACTCTTTTCCTTTATTGACCCATTTATCTAGGTGATTCCCTTCATACCAGGTCTCCTCCCATCAATGAAAGTCTGTAAAGATTAGGGATCTTTAGCTGAGGTGATAGTGGGTTATTTCTCCATTGTTTCCCTTGACTTAGTAGTTTCCCCTCTAGCATCCCCTTCTAGAACCCCTGCTAGTTTCAGTGGTAACAGGAACCTTGCTCAATCATCATTTTGAAGAAGGAAATTTCAAAGACCCTATCTCCATGAAAGAACTTCTATCTGAAGCATATTGAAGTCTACTCATCTAAGGGAAGCAAAGATGTTGTCATCATCAAGGATTCAAGGTGATCTCCATTTCATTAGATCAAGGATCACTTTTTAAAGTAAGTCATATTCATCAAGAATAAGTCATATATTACCAATATTATCATTAAAATCAAGAAGGAAACAGGCTGAAGATATTGTCATCAAGGAGCATCTTCACAAGTAATCATATTTATGTTGACATCTAAATCTGTCAAAATGTCTTTTTGCAAAGAAAGCAACAAGTTGGTTGGGGCTTCAAACTTTCTTGCATGGAAGAAAAGAACATACCTGAATCTTATAGAAAATGAAGTCATGGAACATGTTAAGGGCTCAATCACTAAACCTCCAAAGCAAGAATATCAAGCACTTACAAAATTCATGAAAGGGGAAGTAAGGGCTAAAAGGATTCTCATAGAATCTATTAAGCATCCCCTCATTCCCTATGTATCAAAATTAGAAACTTCAAAATAAATATATGACAAACTTGTAGAATTGTTCTCCATAAGCATTGCATGAGAAGTGATCGCGTTAAGACAAGAACTATACAAGATGAAGATATCGAAAGAAGAATGAATAGCCTCATCCTTTATGAGGGTGTATGAAATAAGGGACCAAATGCAAGAGTTGGAAGAAATAATGTTTGACAAGGAAATGACTACAATAGTGCTCAATGCACTACTAGAAGAATGGGGAAAATTCACATCTAGAATCTATGGGAAGAAAGAAGCTACTCCATTCAAAGAACTATGATCACTATGCAAGATAGAAGAAACCAGGTTGAAGGCAAAAAGTCATGTAGGATCAAGCGAGCAAGCTCAAGCATTTGATGCCATAACTAGTAGAAAAGGGAAGTTTGGGAAGCTTGGTCCTCAGAAAAAGAAGAATATGTCAAAGTTTCAATGTTATGGTTGTCCTGAATATGGGCACTACAAGAGAGATTGTACAAAGATAAAGAATGACAACAAGAAAAGATGAAGGGAAGAAGCCGGTATCACTGAAGAAGTGGAAGAAGCTGAAAAAAAGAAATCCAAGAAGGAGGAAGTGAAAGATCTCTATTATGATTGAGATAGTCTTCCTCACCTAGTTCTTTTCAAGTTTTCTGTTGTAAAGTATAACTTTCATGGTAGGAATCACAAGAATCATGATAGGATGCATCATGTGAAGAGATGACATCATAGAAGCATACGATTGAAAGAAAGAGCTTGTGACATCATCATAAAGAAGCATGAAAGATAGTTGAAATAGAAGTATATAGCAATCACCTATAGAAGGATGTAGCTCTTGGTAACCTCATTAGAAGCATTAATAGTACTTATGGGAAGAAGAAAGTCATCTAGTTTAGAGCTCATCATACATCATTCAAGAGGAGCATTTGCTGGATGAGGATGATTAAGATCCTATGTTGGAATCTTCGTTGGAAGATTCACCTATTGGAAGAAGCAAGTGTCTCACTGAGAATTCCACCTTGTATGAGATTCATGGGATGATGGTATGATGACAGAGAAGTGAAGTAGGTCAAGATGATTGAAGTACTTTCAATCATGGAAAAAGATGCCAAAGGAAGTCTAAGTGAATAAAAGGAAGAGATGAGGTATGTATGCTTATATTTGATAAAATTGAGTCATGTCATATAGTTGCAGATAGCATGGATAAATGCTCCACCTCATGAGCATGATCAAGAGAAAGGGATTCCCCCCTTTGGAAGGTTGCATAAAGGCATATTTCACATATTCACTAGATGAAATCAACATAATAAGTCCTCATATCGAATATAAGGTGTTTGACAAAAATGAAGGAACTATGAATGGAAGTTCTTGAGAAGCAATATGTGAAGAAAGTAAGGAGAGATTGTGAAAGATGGAACTATAGTCACATAGAAAAGGAAATCAACATCTGATGACTAGAAGGATTGACTGTGACATCTCCATGGAAAAAGTATGAAGACTCTGATGTAGTCTGGAAAAGAAGGATACCCTTGACATTATATATCTTGGAGATGCGTCAATATGTATGTAGGATGTTGATGTGACAACAAGCAGATGCCATGATGAAAAGACCATCACAAAGGTAATTTTGATTTAATGTTCATTCTTGATTTTTGAACAATATCTGGATGGGATAATGCAGGGTTACCAAAGGAAGAGTTGTAGATTTCATCTACAACTGATACTTATGTGGTAGGATGAAAGATCATGAAGGAAACTTGATGTGAAGAAGGTAGCAAAAGGCTAGATATGGACTAATGGATCACTTTCCGATGAAAGGCAGGATGGAATGATTGACATGATTCATAAATGAAAGTGATGGATGGTTGATGCCCTACGAAGAAGTCCCAAAAGATGTAGGCTCCAAAACCAAAAAGAAAAAAATCATGACATTGAAAGGAGTCCGACAAGAAGCTTTTTATCCCATGAATTCCACCTAGAGAGCTACTGGAAGAGAGTCCTTGGTTAAGGGGAACCTTGGTGAAGTCCCTGGTTAAGAGGGAGCTTGGGTACATTCCTTTATAGGAATGGGTGCATTCCTTCATAGGAATGGGTATATCCTCCTTGGTTAAGAGGGAGCGATAGACAGATCATTCTTGTCTTCACTTCGGAAGAAAGAATGGAGGATTGGGTAAGCATTTGGTATCCAATACTCTTTGAGGATGTGGTAGGGCATACAAGATAAGAGTAGTTGTAGAATACCATTATTCTTTGAGGTATGGGAATCCAAGATAAGAATAGTCTTGGTGGAACATACTCTAAGAGAACCCGAGTGGGGTATGTTCTGAGAGAGACAATGATGAGGGTGTCTATAAATCATTAGTCTCACTACCATTATGCTTTGATCTTGTGGAGAGATAGAGATGTTAGTCAAGGCCTTGATATGTGACAATGTTGGATGATATGATGCTATATAGATGGGTTACCAATCCGACTCTTTTTATGAGAATTATCCATATTGAAAATGTCCAAGTACTTTGTATGGATTGTGAATACCTCCCTAGTTAAGAGGGAGTGTTAAAATATGTAACCAGGGTCGGTCTTGATAATGACATATGTAATGTTGATTTTATGTATTCAATGAAAAGAGAAAAATAAATTTATTATTATTATTCTTGAAGCATGGGTTTCATGCTTAAGAGAAATTTATTTTTAGCTCAAGCTCCCATTGAGAGCTCTTAGGGTTGGTCATTGAGTTATACAGTCAAGAATGTAATTTTCATGTACAAGAGGCCTTTCTTGGGCATGTTACATATTTATTTGAGTCATTGTAAGAGTCAAAATACCCTCCAAGACCTTTGTCACAAGTGCACAACCAAGTCGGTCTTCAAAAAAAGCAAGTTGATTTATCAAAAGGACAAGTCAACCTATGGAAGATGTCAAGTTGACTTATTTGCATGGAGAGATCACTATATAAAGGAGTACTCAGCCTCACTTGGAGGGACACACATCAAGCATCCGAAAAAGAGAAACAAGTGTGAGTAAAGGGAAGAAATAAGTATATCATCCAACGAAGGTAAAGAGAAGAAGATCGAAGTATTTTTGGCATTGTTTTTGGGTCATCTTCCTCACACGTGTGACTGTAGCTAGGGTTAGGTTTGCAGACCTCAAGGAAACTATGATCTAGTCCAAGTAAAGGGTATATTTGCTAGTCAAGATCACAAGGAGAAGTAGTCAAGACAAGTGAAGGAGAGAAGCCACTCAAATTTTCCCTAATCATCTCACACATGTGGGATCTCTGTAATTACAAGTAGGCTGAAAATTACAAGTCTGTGAAAAGTGGTAGAAATTCTAGAGAAGTTGAAGTCAGAGGTGTAGAAGTTAGTTTGACTTGCGTTGACTTAAAGAAGAAGAAGAGTTGTTCAAGGAAGCCTTGTGACTTGATATTGGAGAGTTTCTTAGGTCAAGAGTCTTGGTCTTGGAATTCATCAATTGAATATTCTATAAGAAGAAGAATTCAATGGGTTTTCCTCTCAAGATTGGAGAGGTTTTGGCCCTGGATGATCGCCTATATCTTGTGTCCTTTTTCTCATTATTCTTTATGTTTTTGGTAGTTGTTTGATGAAGAGAACACACAATAATAAGCAAGTGAAATAAAATAAAAAATACACCACAAACAATTATCATAAGCAAGAGAAATCATCTAATATATGCCCTATATTTCTCAACACTTTTGTGCTGCCACTACATTGTACTGCATCTACGCCACTTCCATCACTGCAACTGTGTACTGGTCACCTTAGATATTGAAGTACTAAGCTTCCATAGGGTTTCTTCCTATGAAGCTAGACACCCTTTGAGTCTCGGTCTCCCTCTGATATAGGACTGGGAAACCCCTCCACCTTCCAGCAAAGCCTTTCTACTGCAACTCGCACTCCTGTTTGCATGCCTAATTAGACTGCATAGTTATGTTACAGGAAATTCAATCTTGTCTCTAGAAAAACTTTTCTAGAAATAACTATTCTTCTTGCTGCTCTTCTGAAACAACTCGGACTCACTGACTGTGTTTGCCTGTAATTGCGCCTTGCTCTATACAACTGGCCAATTCGCACTGCCTCCCTCGGCCTTTTCTAATGGAATTAACTCAACATTTTTCCCTACTTCGAAAAATTGGAAACCTCTCTGGGTGGAATTATGCCTTTCTTTCTGCAACTAGCCAATTCACATTGCCTTTGTCACTGCAACTAGCTTTGCAACTGTCTCTCGAGTACTGACTACAACTAGCTCTGCAACTATCTTCTAAATGACTGATTGCACCTGCTTACATTGAACCTGCTACTATGATATAGTGGGACCCCGTAGCAAAGGCGATGGTCCCACTACAACAAATGGAATTGATCTAATTGATCTCCTTGCTGCATCTGCATTGAACCATGCCCATATTGACACGTTGAAATATCAAGCTCCACCTCCACCTGGTTCTAATGCTCCACTATCTCCTATCATGCCTTGTCCCTTACTGGGAAACTTCTTCACTTTG
Source organism: Pinus taeda (assembly GCA_000404065.3). NCBI lineage: Eukaryota > Viridiplantae > Streptophyta > Pinopsida > Pinales > Pinaceae > Pinus > Pinus taeda. Next base: position 77,719 of record APFE031590049.1, on the reverse strand, counting down.
CAACTCGCATTGGATCACACTTCCTCCAACAGATGTCCTCAACGATTGGAAGTCTATCTATTGCCTAGATCCGTTATTCTGGCTAACTCGCACAACCATATTTTAAAAGTTGCAAAAATTTCAAAACTCAAATAATTGGAGATTAAAACTGGAAATATTCTTCTCCTTCCTTCTCGACCTTCCTTTTGTTACTAGCACTTTCTTTTGGAATGCACAGATCTGCTACTATCTGCCTCTGTATGTCCTTCGGTCCTCACATTGCCTGCTACCTTAACTGAGCAACTCGCTCAACCTTCCGAAAGTCCTCCAGAATCTGGAACATGAATCATTACTCTTAAAGCTCACACTGGTTGACTGTCAATAATTGCTATGGCATATTGCTACTAGAAATCTCAAATCTCTTGAAAACTGGATCTCGAAACCCTCTGAGAAATCTGGAAGTTTCCTCTTGCGTGTGCTTTTCTCTTCCACCCAACACTAATCTGTTGTTGCAAAACTTGCTACAAATCAACTACGCCTAGATTTGCTCAACGAACTCATTGATCTTCTCATCGGAACCCTCTATTCGGCAAAACCACACCTGCAAATCTCTGCTACAGAGACTGATCGAATTTTTCTATTGATTGCAGTTGAAAATCGAACCCTCTGCATATGCAAATTCACACTCTCTGGTGGCCTATGCAGATATGAGAAATTGTTTTCAAAACTTCCTTAGAAACTACAAAATTTTCTCCATTCGCTACTGAGCTTCTGATATGTTCTTCAACGTTGCTTTGATACCATGTGTAATTTCCTTGAAATTGCAGTAATTGGAAATTTATTCTTCTAACTAATTAATTATGCAATTTATTTGCTACGGAAAGCAACGAATAAATCACATTGCCATTATTCACAATAAAATTCTGTTGCGGGAAATAAACTGGAACTGAGAAAATAGATGCACACACAATAAAATGACAACAATATTTTTGGACAATAGTCCCCAGTAAAACCCCAAAGGGAAAACCGATGTAATATATGAGGGTTTATTTTATTATATGCATCAGAAAAATCTGAGTACAATATCTAGATGTCAATCTGACAATCCTCTACCAAGATAATCTGGCCAAAACAATAGCGAGACAATTTGTCTCACGTGGCGTTGGTCCCAACTCCAAATCTGGCTCTGTTTGGGCCACTTGAAACCCCTGCGTCAGCCTCTGCGCTGACTCTGTGCAAACTCTACACGCACTGCTTGAGGAACTTCCTAGAAACTATTGTTCTGCCTGTCTCAGCCTCTAGAGATGACTCGCTTGGCCTCCTGGAGCTTGATATGACCTCCGACAAGACTGCAAAACCTCTTTCGGCAACTTGCACTGGCTACTTGGCCTTCTTGCAGAAATATTTTGGCCTCCTTGCTCTGTTGCTCTGCTATTGAGAATCTGCATTGGAATACTCTGTTGTTACTCCTTCAATCTCTCTCTTGCCTTCCTTTTGGCTCAAACTCTTCTTCCTTGCTCGACTTTTGCAACTGGATAGCTCGATCTGCCCAAGGAACTCACTCTCCCTATGTCTCACTGCTATGCTCAAGTGTGTCTTCTCTATACCCATCAACCTGCTCTTATAATCTCTCACTGGATCACCAACGACCATGATTAAATTGTTATCGATGACTAAGATCATCTCAAACTCAATCCGTGTGAGTTTCTAGAGCTTTCTCACCTTTCCTTAATTAATTGCTATTAATTGACCAATTTTCCTAAGTTAGACTTAAGAAAAATTGAAATGATGATTAATTAGTTTAATTAAGGTGTTTCACAAGCTTATCTGGGGAAACCTTTTATGGGTTTTGATAATCTAGTGTTTCTTAGTTTTTTAGACACAAATCGAGACTAAAACACCTATAAGATACTAAAAAACTAATAAATATTATAGACTTTCAACTCATAGATATATATTTTTAATTCTAAATATATATATATATATATATATAATTTAAAATTATATCTATATTTTTAATTAAAATAGATTTAACTTTGAATTGATTGTTTATTTGAATATGAATACAAAACCTTGTATCATAAAAGTTTAAGATAACGGTCAATATCAAGAACAATATTGACACCTAAACAAAATTTATCTCCAACGCTGCATTTGAGTGAGAATCACTATTTTCACCTTCTCCATCACTAACTACTTGTTTTGTCTTTCAATTGCGATGCAATGGTAGCCCACCTATATCCACAACAAATGTACCCAAATTTAAGAAATGGCGTAGACAAAAGTGTTCCCAACCAGGTATTAAAGTTTGACCCCATACTCAGTTGGCACAGGTGCAAAATTGGTTACGAAAATTATTTTTTATCCCATTGAAAAAAGCGCACCACAGTTTATTGAAGAAAATTAGTAATAAACCCTTAAAGCTAGCTTTTATTTTAAAAAATTGGGGAGAGGAGGCACGGCGATGCACAAGAAATGGTATAATGATCTCGTTAAAGTTGCCTTAGAAATCTGAAACTACAAATGGTCTGTCACCGATCTGGCAAAAAGAAAGCGAACAGTCAACTTGCCTATCTTCGAACTCAGAGGCAGCATAAGCCTAGTCAACAAGACATGTCGGCATAGCCGAGTCAACTGTAGCATCGATAGAAAGGGTTGGTTCAACTGCAGCAGCCATGGAAAGGGCTGGTTCAAGGTTCATCTGCAACATTGACAGAAAGGGTTGGTTCAAGGCTTATTTGCAGCATGGATAGAAAGGGTTTGTTCAAGGTTCTTCTGTACAAACAACGCGCACCTGCTAACAATATTTATGGTATGTGGGCTATGGGTATAAGCCTTTGAGGGCTTTCTACTAGCACAGGTATGAGGAAAAATAAATGGAAGAGTCGTAATAAAAGCAGAAAGCTACCCAAACTCCAAAGCCTTAAAGGAAGACATTACATAAACCCTCTTGATTATCTCATGGGTCCATGTGCATGTCGAGTCCCCGCCATTATTTCTACTATTTGGCTTCGTCTTTCTACGTGGGGGAGTCATAGCAAAATTTAGCGGCTATATGGCTAGAGCATCGTACTTGCTTCCTGGTTCCTGCCTTGCCAGGTTCTTGAACTCCAAACCTTGTATCTCGTTTCTCAATGGACAGATTTCGGGTATAGTTGGAAGCGTTTTGTTGAAGGTTTCATCTACGAGGGATTGGTGTAAGGGCATTTGATGAGTTGTAGATGAAGGATATTGAGAAACCTTTGGGGTATCGAACTTGGCAGACCAACCTCCCAGGTATTCATTTGCCTCCATTTCTTATGGGAAACTGCTGGCTTTGGATTGCATTTATTGAATTTTTGTCTGAAGTTGCTGCCTATGCATTGGATTTGCATGGCTACAGAGAATGCCTAATTAATAGGCGGAAAAGATGAGTAGAGCCATCTACAAAAGGAGATGTGCGATGATGGACAACCTGGTATCGTAGGCGCGCTCACTATCAATTGGTTCAAGAAGGTTCTTCAGCGGAGGTAAACATCTTCCCCTCTTCGGATGTTGTCTTTTAGTCTGAAGGAAGAAATAGAATAGGCTATAACTGGTAAGGTGCCATGCCGTCACAAAGTAGACACCATGTATTTACCTTCGTGCCTCAACTGGAGATTCAGCGGTCTAGCCTATGGCAGAACCCTCAACCTATCTTAAGAGCCTGTTCAAAGCATCTTGGCACATAAATAGAGTCAAGGGTCTAAGAGGCTCTATTTTGTAAAAGAAAATTTCCTAACCCTGCAGTCTTTCTTAGTTCTCTCGCCCTGCATAAAGAAGCTAACCCTGCATAAAGCTGATCTCCAACCCTGCAGGAAACAGTGTCTTGAAAACTGTGGACTATTGTTGTTGGGAAGAGCGTTGGGCGAGTAGTCTCTGGGCTTCCTCCACCTAGGGCACAAATATGTAGGAGGTGGCGTTGTAGGGCTGGTCACAACGATTGCCATCCACAGGTCCACACGTATGTAGGAACCAATTCGAGTCTGCATCAGGTCACCTTCTCCTCGTAGTATTGAGCACTCTGGAAAGAGAGTGCAGAAATGGAAAGGGGTAAATGGCACAGAAATGGAAGGGCAGTGTCCATGGCAAATGACGTGTGGTAAGAACCATGCAAACATGCCAAGAGGTAGGAATCATGGCAGATGACAAACATGCCAAGAGCCACAATTTCGTCCAAAGTTTAATGGCCCACGGCCAATGAAAAGAAGTCGATGGAATTAGTGCAGCGTCAAAGCGATATATTGATCGCTATATACCATGTTGTTCGACAGGTATAATAAGTATCCAAATTGCACAAGGTTGTGTTCTCCTGCATGATAGTTTGAAGAATTTCCTTCTCTATATATTTTAATGCATTTAAGCAGAAATCATGGTGATGACTTCATGATCATGCACAATGGGGACACAGTTTTGGCTATAGTGGTCGACCTAGAAATGGCCATAATTTAGTAGCACTAACTTCTGGGGAAATATATGTTGTTAAAAATATCTTCAGCTCCGGCACATGAGACACGTTTTTATCTTCTTGTTGTTTTCAATTTGGGACCAGTAATGTATGGACATGCACTCCCATTGGGTCTCTTCAAACCTGGAACTTTGTTAGGCTTTTCACATAACCATTCTATTGAGGAACTGATTTACCTTAATAGAAACTAATGGACTTTATGTTGGGCTATGTGACACCCCTTTCCTAGGGGGATCAAAATCGGTATGGTGTTGTGTCTTATCATTTTGGAGCTAAATAAAATATTTTCATTGCTCATTTCTATCATATTGATCAGGTAATATTAAAAACAGTAATTGGTTCCTTCAACAACTATGTGCATGACAAGATTGTGAACTTGACTGGAATTCCATTCCCAAAAGGATATTCCGAACTGTATAATGGGAACTTGACTATCTGTTATGTTGAAATTCTTTTAGTAGCCTTTCATGGATTAGAGAAAGTTGGAAACATTGGACAAATTTTAAAGAACACTAAATATAATGGATTCCCAACCATGGATAAAACTCTATTGGTAAAGAAAAAGAAAGTCTTCTATGTCCTAACTCTTGGTTTCATTGAAAACGAAAGCGTTTCATCCTTCAAAGACTATTCACCACATGCAATTACATGGAATCAAATTGGTCAAGGAAACTATGTTCGGAAGACCTTACTTTACCACTATTCACCACATGCAAATACATGAAATCAAATTGGTCAAGAAAACTATGTTTGGAAGACCTTACTTTACTACTGAGAGAAGAGGCATGCTTCAAGCTGTCCATCTCAACACTATGTGAATGAAAGGATTTCATTCAACAATATTCACATTGGATGATCCAAATTGGATCATTAAATTGTTTTTCATCCATCTTGATGCCATTAAAAGTGGAAAAAGAGGAGGAATCAACTCACAAGACCATTTTTACTAGCGGGACCCAGTTTGGCAAAACATGGCTTGAAACCTTCTAGGAGCGGTTTGAGGCATCAAACGACATTTTTTGGGGCTAAAGTTTTGCCACTTTTGCGCAACACATTTTCATGCTATTCTACACATAGACCTTTTCAAAGGCACAAGAAGCGTGACAATTGGAGTTCGTATGCGAAAGTTATGCCACTTAGAAGTTGACCTTCCTGTTTTCATTACCATGGTTCGAGATGATGTTGCGTCAACCTCCATTATTCATGGAAAAAGCGCTAGTCACGTGATTATGATGTACAAGACGCTAGAAGTGTCTATATTGTAACTATGGTTGGGAGTTGATGTAGTCAAACTTAACCACTAGTGGGCTATAGGATGTGTTATAACTGGGCCACTAGGAGGAAAAGGGGTTCCATGCTTTCAAGTGCATTTGTTCCATAACTAAGCAAAAATAACTAAGAGGGATAGGAGGTAGAGCACACGAGGGGATTTGTGCACTGTAGCAGCCCACTGGCCACAGACCATACTTCTTTGTACTCGCAACCAGGGTTGGAATTTGGATTCTTTATTACCTGTCAAATAATTTTTTTTTACGTTTTGGGGTTTTATGTTGGCCGTCAAGGAACGTTATGTTTAAAATTTTGCTCTTCAATCAAAATGTTTTGATAATAAATCAACCCTTCATCAATAAAGGTTTAATTAAAAAAATACTTTTCAATCACACAACTGTGTTAATTTTTTCTTACATATTTATAATATGAAAAAAACAGCGTGACCATAACTAAATGATTTGTTGAATCATAAAAGTTGTTTTACTCATGGATGGGATCCATAACTCCCAAACCATCGAGATTCAGTGCTTCTCCCAAACACATGATACAAAAATTATGAGTAAATCTAAAATCTATTTTACTCACACCCAACTCATTGTTATTGCAATCAATCTACTCCTATTTTAATTTCTCAATTTGGATTTCTATTAAATAATTTAAATGTTACAATTTCAGTGAAAACAAACAGATTTCTTTCACCAAATAAACAAAAAAAACTTCCAAAAAATATTTCCATCTCAAAAACTTTGGAGTTGACCAAAAACTATCCTCCACAATGCCCATCCTCTCCACCATCGTAATATCACGAAATCTAGGTAAAGTTCAATTTTAGTAAACCCAATAAACTTAATTTATTTAAATATAAACAATATAAATTTAATTTATTTAAATAAAAACAAATATTATAATATCAAGTCGTACCATGGCGAGATCAATGCTTTGAAGTTGAATCATTGGTTGTAGCAACTGAAAGTTTATTTCAGCGTCCATCGAATTGAGGAAGAACAAAAAATTTCATTTGTGCAGCGAAAATTTGAGGGCCATGCACTGACTTGGTGGGAAAGCCACATGGAGACCCTTAGGTCGGAGAGAGAGCCTCTAATGATTAAGTGGGAGGACTTCAAAACCCTCAGTTATAGTTTTATCCCACTGGGTACGTAGAGGACCAGTGGATTTGGTGGCACTACTTTAAGCAAAAGTCGGGCCAAAGCGTGTATGAGTACACCACAGAGTTCAGAAAGATGGCTATAACGCTGATTATCTCCCCAAAGAACCCAGATGTACTCAAGTATTTGGGCGGTCTGCACTGCCATCGATGAGAGCAAGTGATGTTGTTCAAGCCCATATCGGTGGACCAAGGCTTGTGTACAGGCACCGTACTTGGAGAACATAGGCCTGAAGAGAGCACAATCAAGTGGATCGAAGCAAAAGGAACAATATGATGCTTCTAAGGAGGGGAAGAAGAAGCAAAAAGGGGGAAAAGATAAAAAGACGACAACCACAACACACCAATGCAAATATCTTAGCAACCACTGCAACCATTGACAACCATACAAAGGAGAAGTGCTGGAAGTTGCATCCAGAGTTGAACCTGAAGAACAAAAATAAGATAATAAGAAGAAGAATCTCATGGCCACAAATTTGAGCAACCAAATTGAAATCAACTCGGATGTGGATGAGAAGATCACATGTACGTTAGTGCAGAGTACAGAAGGAGGTGAATCTGAGTAGCCTTCAACAACAAGAAGAGAAAGAAATAACCAAACTCTTCCTTATAAAGATTTAGGTTAAGAAGACAAAGATCGATGCTCTATTTGACGTACGATCGCAGGTGAATCTCATTGCAGCAAAGCTAGTCAAGAAGTTGAGCCTGGAAGTTCGTGATCATCCAAACCCATATCCATTGGGATGGGTAAATAAGGATGCAGAGTTGAAGGTAACAAAACAATGCAAAACTAGATTTGCTATCAATGCTGATTTTATTGATGAAGTAGAACTAGGTGTGGTTCCCCTTGATGTATGTGGAGTCATGTTTGGGAGTCCCTACATGTATATGCGAGATACATTATTCATGTGGAGAGTTGACTAGTACCGGCTCGTTAATGATGGAAAAGTGTTCATTATCAATGCTCACAAAGGCAAGTCGAAAATTTTGCTGGTAAGTGGCAACCAAGCCAAGAAATTGACCAACGCTAACAAGAAGTATGCTTTATTGTTTTTAAGAGAAATTCAACCTATAGAAGAGTCAGTAAGAGGCAAGGCATCCCTAGAGGGGTGTACTAAGAAACAAAAACAACAACAACAACTGGAAGAGTTGCTATAGGCATACAAAGATGTGTTTCGAGAGCTTAAAGGACTATTGCCTAAGAGGGAAGTGGAGCACAAGATCCAACTATTGTCGGACTCCTCATTGCCAAACATTTGGATGTACAAGCAATGTGTTATAGAAGCGAGGTGAAGAAATAGTTGCAACAACTGCTAGAACATGACGTCATTTGATGGGTTACATCATCAGTGGGTCACCCATAATCTTTGTGCCAAAGAAATATGGGACTTGGTGGATGTGTATAGATTATAGGGCGTTGAACAAAATCACGCTCAAGAATAGATACCCCTTCCCAAGATAAACAATCTGCTGGATCAACTACAACAAGCCAAATACTTCACCAAAACTGGATTTAAAGTCTGGATATCACCAAGTTCGAGTCAAAGAAGAAGATACCTGGAAGACTGCCTTCAAAACCAGACAAAGTTTGTATGAGTGGTTAGTCATGCCATTTGGCCTATGTAATGCACCAACTATGTTTATGAGATTAATGAATGATGTACTGCGCCTTTTTATAGATTCATTTGCTATTGTTTATTTGGATGATATATTGGTATACAATGCTATTTGGGAATAACACATCTCACATTTGATGCAAGTGTTGAAGACATTAAAGAAGCACCAACTGCTAGCAAATCTCAAGAAGTGTGAGTTTGCACAACATTCTTTGGTGTATCTGGGGTATGTGATAGGTGGAGGAGAGTTGAAGGTAGATTTTGCCAAGATGGAGGTCATCATGTAATGGTCGGTGCCTAGTAATTTTTCTGAGGTCAGGAGTTTCATTGAGGCAACACAGTGCCTGAATAAATTCATAGCTTTGTTTTCAGCTGTAGCAACACTACTCCATGCCATAATAGCAGGTGGCAAGAGTTTTCACTGGAGAAAAGGTCAACAAAGGGCTTTCAAGGAGCTAAAGAAGAAAATTAGTCAAGCACCAGTTCTGGTATTACCAAACTTGTAGCAACCCTTTGAAGTGAACAAATGCGAGTGGGTATGCTATGGGAGCGGTCTTGATGTAGGGAGGAAGGCCTGTATGCTACCATTCTAAAGTATTTCACGGGGCAGTTCTTAACTACCCTACCTACGACAAGGAGCTCTATGCACTAGTGCAAGCTGTGAAGAAGTTGAAGCACTATCTGATGGGAAAGGAGATAGTAAATCCAAACAAATCACCAACCACTATAGTACTTGCAAGCCCAAAGTAAGCTACAACAGACCAGGCATTACAAGTAGATGGGGTTTCTACAACAATTTCATTTGGTGATCAAGTACAAGAAGGGCAACATAGACTAGTCGACCAACATGATTTCAAGGCCACCCACATCAAAGATCACAACTTTGGGGACTCTTATGCACTTGGATCCATTCACCCATGATGCATACAGAGAGGCCTATGTAGAAGATGAGGACTTTAATGAGGTGTTTCAACAATTGCAGAGTTAGAGTCATGTGCACGATGACGATGCCACTATCGACTACCATCTCCAGGATGGGTTACTCTATAGGCTGGATAAGCTATATGTTCCAAAAGGTGAGCGATTGCAACTGATTAGAGAGGTTCACACCTCCAAGGTTGTAGGGCACTTTAGTGTAGGGAAAACCGTGACTAACTTGCAGAGGTATGTGTATTGGCCCAAGATGCAGGAGCAGGTAGCTAGGGTCATAAGATGATGCATGCTTTGTTGTACCAATAAGCTTAGCAACATGGAATATGGTCTATATCATTCCTCACTTGTACCCACTCGTCCTTGGAAAAGCATTTCTATGGGCTTTGTGGGAGGTTTACCAACAACTAGGAAGGGACATGACTATTTGTTCGTGGTAGTTGACGGGTTTCACAAGATGTGGGTTCTGATGTCTTGTAAAAAGACCATTAGTGTGCAAGATGCAACAAACTTATTCTTTCGACAGGTCTAGGTGCACTTTGGAATACCAAGTAGCATCGTTCTAGATAGGGATACAAGATTTCTCAATGCATTTTGGACTACGTTGTGGGAGAAGATGGACACAAAGTTGAAGAGATCTACAACATTCCATCCGTAGACAGATGGACAAATAAAAGTCGTCAATAAGACTTTGGTGCAACTTCTTAGGGGATACAACCAAAAGCATCCGAATTCCTAGGATGAAAATTTGGTATATATACAACATTCTTACAACAGAGCAGTCCATGCTTCTACAGGAAAGACCCCATTTGAATCTTGGTTTGGATATTTGTCACCTTCACCTTTGGATATTGCATATGGGCAACAGGGAGGAGTGAGAGAAGATCTTACAGGAGATGCCTTGAGGGCTAAAAAATTTATAGAGAAGACCACGCAGATCCATCTACAGGTACAAGAGACATTGCAGAAGTCATAGGGGATATATAAGGCCAGACATTATTAGCACATAACAAATAAATCGTTCAAGGTGGGAGACAAAGTATGACTACAGTTGAACAAGGAGAGGCTATAGGGGTCTGGTAAGAAAATCAAGGCTTTGAGGTATGGTCCCTTTGAGATACTAAAAAATGTGGGTGGTAGCCCATCGACTCAATTTACCACCGTATATGCACATTTACTCAATTGTGAATGTAGAGAATTTGAAACTCTGTGAGCTTTCCATGTTAGATCAGGAAGAAGAACAAGTCCTATCTTATGTGGATGATTTGGTTTCAGATGCTTAGGAAAAGTTGGTAGAAGATACAATTTTGCAGAAGAGATCCAAAACTACAAGACAGGGGCAACATAACCTTTGGTAGATTGGGTTGAAAGGACAACTTTCAGTCATAGCTCAATGGTACACCAGAGAGAAGGTGGAGGAAAAATTTCCTCACCTCATTCAGTGGAAGCTTTTGGGGACCAAAAGCCTCCCAAAATGGGAAGGTATGATCCAAATTGAATCATTTTATTATCATAGTGTCATCCATATCAATCCATTTAGAGTGGAAAAAGTGGAGGAATCAGTTCAAGGGACCATTTTTACCGGTAGGACCTAGTTTGGCAAAACAGGGTTTGAAACTTTCTAAGAGCATTTTGAGGCATAAAATGACGTTTTTTGGGTTAAATATTTGCCGCTTTGGCACAACACCTTTTTATTCTATTCTACACACAGAGACCTTTCCAACGATGCAAGGAGCACGTCAATCGAGGTCCGTATGCGAAAGTTATGCCACTCAGAAGTTGACCTACTTGTTTTCACCACCATGGTTCGAGAGGTTGTTGCATCAGCCCCCATTATTCATGGAAAAGGGGCTAGCCACGTGATTATGATGTAAAAGGCTCTAGAAGAGTCTATATTGTAACTTAAGTTAAAAGTTGATGTAGTCAAACCTAAGGACTAGTGGGCTATTGTACTGTGCTATAACTAGGCCACTAGGAGGAAAATTGATTCCATTCTTTTGAGTGGATTTATTCCACAGCTGAGCAAAAATAGCCAAGAGGGATAGGAGGTAGAGCACATAGAGGGGATTTGTGCACTGTAGCAGGCAGCAGCCCATGGGCCGCAGACCATACTTCTTGGTACTTGCAGCCATATTTAAAGACAGAGAAAAAGAGTGGAGCAACCTCACTTTCCAACTGGGTTTTTCTCCTGAAAGGGTTTACCAGAGCCAATCTTGTGTCTAATGTGTGTGTGAGCTTGTATTTTTCCATTCTCTATTTTTTGCATAATTTTCATTTGCATGCATGCACTATTCATAGTAAAATCTACAGATCTAGAAATCTAATAAAACTGTAATACTGTAGAATTTCATATTTTAAATCAGCTATTATCAGATTTGTTGCGACGAACTGTCCAGTAGAATACCACGACAGTTTACAGATCATTGGACATTTTGTTTATACTGAAACGTTATTAGCTCAAAGTTGTCTATTTTAAAATTTGACAAGTCTGACTAAATTTTTATGTCAATGTCTTGATTTGATAGCAAGACTGTACTTTGATTATCGCAGTTGAAAATTTGGTGTAATTTCTATCAAGGTTCAGATGAAGATATGGTATTCTAAGTTTATGCAGGTTTATTTTGGATGTCAATGGTCATTTGCATGCAATTTAGGTCCAAAGTTCTAGTGTTTTAAAAAATGGCCGGCTCAGAACTGACTCGGCCGAGTTGGTCCGAGCTAGGCCTGAAAAAATCAACTCGGTCAAGTAATTGGTTTGGGCGGCCGGGTTAATACCGAGCCGACCGAGTTGTCTAACAACTCGGCCAACTCGGTATTAACCCGGCTGGCTCGGCCGAGTTCGTATCAACCCGACTGGGTTACGTACAGTGGCCCAGGCACTAAAAAATCTGCGGTTTTTTATTTTTATTTTTATTAATTGTTGAATGTGGGGGACTCCAAAACACTTTAGTATTTGTTTTGTTGGTCTTTGGGGTCCATTCCCCTCTCCCAAACCCTATTTAACCCACTCAACCCCTCTCATTTTCATAGCCATCTCATGCATTTGAGTGAGAATTTTAGTGAGAGTTTGTGAGGAGTTGTTGAGTTTGTTTTGGAGCAGCAGTGAGGAGTTTTGGGCAAGCATTGTAGCTAGAGTGAGGAGCTTCTTGGGCAGCCATTTGGAGCAGCATTGAGGAGTTGGTTTCTTGGAGCAAGCTTGAGGAGGTAGTTTGTGCTTGGAGGTGTTTTTTTTTCACTTGTACAAATCTGTTTTTGCTTATTAAATTTTATGTGCAAATCTAGAAATTCTAAAGAGTGTTTTTTGTGAAATAAATGAACATTGAATCAATGTTTTTTTTTTTTTTCATTTTCAGATTGTTTGCTTTCATTTCCAAGTCAAAAAATGGCACCTAGAGTGAAAGATGCTGCTTGGGCATATGTTGAAATGGTTGGAAGTCAAATGCATTGCAAATTTTGCCATAGGAAAATTAAGAAAGGTCCTGGGGGCATTAATAGGCTGAAACAACACTTGGCGGGGATTAGAGGCCAAATTATTCCTTGTACCTCACTAGAAATTGGGGAGATTAGGAAGGAATTGTTAGCTAGCTTTGAGAAGTTTAAAGAAGATAAGGCTAGGCAAAAAGAGAGGCTGAAGTTGGAAGGAAGAGGAATATACAAAAAATGATGGCTACCAACCTCCATTTTGATTTTGAGGGTTCTTCCTCTATCCCTTGTACAGATGCATCCAACCCCTTCCGAAATGTTCCTCCCTCTTTTGAGTCTATTCAAGAAAAGAGACAGGGCAGAATGAAAAAGGGTGATATGAATATCAAAAGTTATTTCACTCCCTCCTCTCCATCAGATGCACATGGTCCTCAAGCTAGTAGAAGTCAAATGCA
>APFE031590049.1:8148-60373 GCA_000404065.3 Pinus taeda | reverse complement strand
TCAAACAGGGTCAGTCTTAGAGGTTGTTGGGACAACTTGTGGATGGATCCAAGGGGATCTTGAATTCAGTTTTAGTGACATAGAGTGGTGGGCGAGAGACTTTGTCTAGATCTGTCAACAGACTGAGTTGGTATGAGATGGCATTGGAGGATGGGGATAGATTACCAGATTTGGGTAGAGTGCAGGTAGTAGGAGGATCTTTCAGTTTAGAGGGAGCAACTACAACAGTAGAGAGAGTGACAAATCCGTGAGGAAGTTCTTCTTGAAGTACCTTCCTTGCTAAGAGGGGGCATTGAAAATTGTAGCTGGGATAGGTACTTCCACATTGGCAGTGGCTAGCATATGGAAATGTTCGAGCAACACCCTCTAGGCAATGACACTTTATAAAGTGTACCTTTTATAATTAATGATTATAAAGTGAAAGTGACTTGATATTATAAAGTTGGGTCACTTAAGTGATTTAAGTGATCTCAACAAGAGATTAAGTCATGTTCATTGATCTTGTGGACCAAGAGTATATCTTGACAATTGAAGATCTTTGGTTTAGTTGCAACCGTTTTAATGAGACATAAAGAGATTTTATGAGGGTGAAGGCACACATTAATGACTTCATCATGACCATTTAATGAAGTGAGAAGTAGAGATTCGTGAGTTTGAAGAAAGAGAGAAGGGGCAGCAAAACTCGGTGCAAATACCAAGGGAGTTGGTAAGTTGGTACATGCATCCCAAGGAGAAAGTACAACTGTACAACATTGAATGAAAAGAACTGTACATATTTAAGTGTAGGCTGTAGAGGCATTCATTGCTGGCCGTATAGCAGAAAGAAGGCGCAGTTATAGAGGGCAAGGGTTGGAATGATTTACAAGGCAATCTGCTGTGATTAAATTTGTACATTTCAGTACAGGAAAAGTACAAGATCGGGCACATAGTTTGAGGCTATTTATTGCTACAGAAATATGCTGGCACAGACATCAAGGAGAAACCTTGCATAGATTTCAAGGAGAAGAAACAGGAACAATTTCGAGGTTTTCCTGTGGGTTCAATTTACGAGATAAGTACTGTATTTAATCCTGGAAAATTTCTGTAATCTTTGTTTCTATTGATGAGCACATAAATAATAAAAAATCTCTTCTCTACTGTTTTTCATTTGGAGTTTTTTCCAGGGGCTTTGCCCAAACTTTCTGTGTCTACTTTCATGGTTTCCAGTTGTTGTTTCTAAGTTCAGGTGTTAAGTAAGAGATCCAGTCATATTTTTTGTTCTAAGACCAGTTTCTGCATTTATGTGTGAGCAGTAAATATAAATGAGCTGTAAACTGTGATAAAATCATAAACTTAGCAAAACTTTAAATCAGTGATTGGGTCAGTTAAAAACTTACAGGAACCACTCTCAAACATCCTAAAACAAATAGTGGTAATGTTGAAAATTTAAGACGATGAAAATGAAAGATAAAGGAGACAAGTGGCATTCCATTTTATCTTTCATTTCATGCTTTTACTTTAAGAATTTATGTTACCATTAATTATATAGCATTAGTAGGGCCTGGACAAATCCACTTGCCCAGCACTTTGAATCCCTTCTAACACTCCGCAACAATCCTCGACTACACTCCAAATTGCCTCACAACTCCAGCTTCTTGTGTGAAATGACAATAAAAAAGGCATTATGACTCGAGACCACAATTTTTTAGTAAACTGTGCAAAAAATCAGAAAAATTGTGATTGTTTAGAAAATTGTGTGGTGTTTATTTAATGGAAAAAATTGCAACTCTCAGGCTGAAAAAATGGCTGGATGAAAAAATCATGATTTTTTGGCACATCTATGAAAAGTCAGTGATGTTATCAACACTGCTACAAATTACCTGGGCTTTCAATTTGTTTGTTGTCATTGACTTTCTGTAGAAGCATTGTTGTAAAGTTACTGTCAATGAGGTAACTCTTGCCCTTATTCTCAGGTTTCTGTGGAGGTTTAAATAAGAGCTGGCTCTGCTCCTGAGTGTCCACCTCAATGCATTTTGTTATGATGTTGATTCATTCATTGTGGGTGTCGGGCTCATACATTGGCTTATAGTTTTCCCTTTATAGCATTTGTTGACTGGAACTTTCCTGGCACCCCTATTGTATGCATGATATAATGGTCTTGAATCTTATTGTACATGTTTGTTCTTCGAGTTCAAAGTAATATATGACACATTTAGGAAAAAAATGTTGTTTTGTGCTTGAAATCATACATGTATGCATGTAGACTACTACTTATTGTATGTGTTGAGACTCCTTACTGTATTATATAATTGAAAACTGCTTATTTCTGAATATCTAATGCGAATTATTATTCACTTGGCAGGATCTACCACACCACGTAGCTGATTCATCACAGTTGAATCCACAACACAACTACAAGCTTGATGCTCATGCATTGAATGGTCGACATCCTGGAGAGGTGTGTTTTCAGGCTTGTCTAAAAGTAGGCTTCTAGTAAATGATTTCATGACAAAATGAATGTGTACAAGGCTGGATGGCTGATGGAGAAAAATGTATAACAAACTACAACAGTTATCAGTTTTATAATTGTCTTTATGAGAATCTGGGCCTCGTCACAATGAAAGTTAGAAAAGAAGAAACCTATTTTGATTTTGTTTGGTTTGTTAAAACTGGAAAGGTTGTCTGAGGAGCTTAGAAATTGTGTTGCTGATGCTGATTGTCAATCTTGCTGATGCTAAATTATCACTACAGATTATCTGACTTTTTCTAACCTTCATTGGTGTTAAGTTATTAAATTGATTTCTTCTATGAGCATGCTCCATAGTATAGTTGAAGTGCTGCTTTTGACTGTCTGACAGGTAGAATGCAGGGAGTTCCGAGAATCTATTCTAGGAGTTTTGCCACATCGCTGGGTATATTTATTATTATAGAAAGCAAGCTTCTTTAACTGCTTTTATTTATTAAGAATAAAATTATCGCAAGATTGGATGTGTTTGGATATTTTTGTTCCTTTATTGACCTCCAGTATCCAAAACTTGTGAAATCTTCAGGATAGAAGGGAGGATACTCTACTTGAGCTGGCACATTTCAGAAAACACAAAAGGAAATTGCTGAAGAAGCTGCCTGGAAAGAGATCATCATCTTCAATTCACAAGCCAGAGGACAAACATGTTTTTGGGAAGGATACAACGAAAAAAATTACCAGTGCTATTGACAAGGTAGCAGAGTATGCTACATCTGGCAAAACAAAGAAGGTATCATTTTCTGTTAATGCATGGTTACTATGTTAGTAGATTGGTTGATATATTAATGTTTAAGGCAACCCTCTATATGCTTATCTGTCTTAAAGAAGTTAGATTCTGGAAAAGAATACTTATTCTTTCTTAGTCGGTCCGTTCGTGATAATACACTCCTAGTCAAGATGTATGCTCTTGACTGAGTATGTTCATAATAACACACAACTCGCAGAGGTAATAGGTGACATCCTTCTAAGTTTCCCATTGTCATCTCTGGATTGAATGTAGCCTTGTGATAATATCATATCTAAGCATCTATTATCAGTGGTCGTTTTCGATTTTAGGTAAATGTCGAGAGTTTATCATAAAGCATGCTGCTCATATCCCATTTGCAATTCTTTTTAGCCAAAGTTACCTATAGCCTTGGGGATCCGGTGCCACATTTTGTGCTTTGGATACAAGTAGGATTTTGAAGATATAAAACATTGAGTGCGGAAGTACTTCTATCCACTTTTGATTTACCGCCTCTTTATAGAATGAAGAAATTAATGTGATTTAATCAAGTGGCTGGCCTTACCTGTTACTTGGGAGTGCTTTGGAAGTAGATGTAGGGAATTAGAGTGCACAGATGGTGTAAAGATGAGATAAGATAGTTTTGTTAATATCAATAAATGACTAAGTAATAGGTCAATAGGATTAGAGAAAACAATTAGTGGCTGTTAAACAATAGAAAGAACCTAAAAGAAATATTTTACTAATAAGCTGGAGAGAAAATTTTACAACTCAAGAAGTTTATTATAAATTTTCAAAAACTGTTGATATGAAGTCTGCCTATGGGTAGGTAAATTATTTCCTTGTGATTTCCTTGCTTAGAAACTAAATTAGTTCACAAAATAAAATACACTGACTGGAATTTTTAACTGGAAATAAAAATAGCGGAAGCAAATGAAAGCAATTATTCACTATTAAAACACAACAAGATTTTCCCCTCAAGATAATTTCTTCAATGAAATAATTTCCAAGCTTACAAGAGCTTCCTTACTAGGAAAATGGCCATCTCAGAAAACTATACAAGATGCACTAAACTTCTGAAATTAATCTGGGCACTTCTACCACCTATATGGCCGTCCAGAAATTTTTGAATCACCACTCGACCTCGGTTGGCTGCTACGTGAACTGTACAGGCTGTACAGTCCACATATTTTGTTGCACAGCCACCCTCAACCTGTTGTATGGCCCTCTCTCTCTGAAGTGTATGGCCTTCACTAGATCAGATTGCTGGCTGATATCTTCTGTTGCTAATCAGTGGTTCTTGTCTTCTTTGAGCCTGAACACTGGATGAAGATTCTTTATCACCTTTCTGTGTGCTCCTTGAGTCACTGTCCTTTGTGTCCCAATCACTCTGTGTCTTTCTTCTTCACCTAGCCTGGTCTTCATAATTTTTAGTCCAGATTGACGGTTGAGATTAAGTCCCTATCAATGGTCTAGATTCACCTAATTTACTAATGTAAAATTTACATTTCATCAGATATTAAACTCACATTAATAAATGCTCTTCACCTTAATATTTTGTTTAATTAAATTGAATTACTGGTGTAAAGGCTTTGGATGACTTCCACACGTCTGACACTTAGATCTGTGTGGATGTACCTGTCTGAGCTACGATGTTCCAACATCAACACTTCCACTTAGTGAGGAAGGTATTTTGCACCACTGCAAATTTGTCTCTATAAAACGTAAGCTTCCCTTTAACCAAGGGTTTATTGAGAATGTTTGCATCCTTCTCATCTGTGGAGCAAGGCTGCAGGGGAGCTCCCCTCGTGCTCACACCTGCTCCCGAAGTGCACTTTGAACCAAGATTTCAGAAGCCAACTTGGAAGTGGGAGTGGGGAGTGACAATTTTCAGAAGCTTTTGGGTCAGGAGCAAATTTTATATAATATGTATTTTTATATATTTTGATGCATATATGTCAAAAAAATCATGTAGAATGATGAATTATTTATAAAAAGCATAAAAACATGGATTAAGCCATATAACATCAATCATCTAGTAGTTATAATCTTCATCAACCACAGGTCCACAAGTTACAACCATTGTTTTTAAAAACGGCCAGCTCAGAACCGACTTGGCCGAGTTGGTCCGAGCCAAGCCTCCAAACATCAACCCGGCCTAGGAAATGGTTCGGCCGGCCGGGTTAATACCGATCCGGCCGAGTTGTCTAACAACTCGGCTAGCTCGGTATTAACCCGGCCGGCTGGGATGAGTCTGTATTAACATGGCCGGGTTACGTACAGCGGCCCAACAACAACAAAAAACAACGATTTTTTTTATTAATTGTTTAGTGTGGGGGACTCCAAAGCACTTTAGTTTTTGTTTAGTTGTTCTTTGGAGTCCATTTCCCTCTCCTAAACCCTATTTAACTCACCCAACCCCTCTCATTTCCTCACAACCATCTCATGCATTTGAGTGAGAATTTTAGTGAGAGTTTGTGAGGAGTTGTTGAGTTTGTTTTTGGAGCAGCAGTGAGGAGTCTTGGGCAAGCATTGTAGCTGGAGTGAGGAGCTTCTTGGACAGCCATTTGGAGCAGCATTGAGGAGTTGGTTTCTTGGAGCAAGTTTGAAGAGGTAGTTTGTGCCTGTTGGTATTTTTTTTCACTTGTAGAAATCTATTTTTGCTTATTAAATTTTATGTGCAAATATAGAAATCCTAAAGAGCGTTTTTGTGAAAGAAATGAACATTGAACCAATGTTTTTATTTTTTTTATTTTTTTCATTTTCAGATTGTTTGCTTTCATTTCCAAGTCAAAAAATGGCACTTAAAGTGAAAGATGTTGCTTGGGCATATGTTGAAATGGATGATAGTCAAATGCATTGCAAATTTTGCGATAGGAAAAATTAAGGAAGGTCTTGGGGGCATTAATAAGCTGAAACAACACTTGGCGGGGATTAGAGGCCAAATTACTCCATGTACCTCACCAGAAATTGGGGAGATTAAGAAGGATTTGTTAGCCAACATTGAGAAGTTTAAAGAAGATAAGGCTAGGCAAAAAGAGTTAGAGGCTAAAATTGGGAGGAAGAGGAATATACAAAAAATGATGGCTACCAACCCCCATTTTGATTTTGAGGGTTCTTCCTCTATTCCTTGTATTGATGCATCCAACCCCTTCCGATATGTTCCTCCCTCTTTTGAGTCTATTCAAGAAAAGGGAAAGGGTAGAATGAAAAAGGGTGATATGAATATCAAAAGTTATTTCACTACCTCCTCTCCATCAGATGCACATGGTCCTCAAGCTAGTAGAAGTCAAATGCAGCCCACTTTAGATGACCATTGGAAGAAAGAATTGGGGGAGACTGCTTGTGATTACATAGCTAGATGGTGGTATGATGTTGATATCCCCTTCAATGCTTCCCGTTCACCATATTATGAGTCTATGTTTGATGTCATACGTGCTGCTGGAAAAGGCTTCAAAGGCCCTACTATGCATGAGCTAAGGGGGTATCGTTTGCAGAAAGAAATTTTATCCATTAATGACTAATTTGAAAGATTTCAAGGACTGATGGGCAAGAACAAGATGTACCATCATGTCAGATGGATGGACTGATCAAAGAAACCGTACCATCATAAACTTTCTTGTCTTCTGCTCACAGGGAACCATGTTTCTAAAATCAGTTGATGTATTTGATAAGGTAAAAGATGGGCAATTGTTGTTTCAGCTATTGGATCAGGTTGAGGAGGTGGGGGTGACTAATGTTGTTCAAGTCATCACAGATAATGCCTCTAACTATGTTCTTGCTGGTAAACTGTTAGAGGAAAAACACAAGACCATCTTTTGGACCCCATGTGCTGCACATTGATAGACCTCATGCTTGAGGATATTGGAAAATTAGATTGAGTCAAAAACACTGTAGATCATGCCAAAAGCATAACAAAATTTATCTACAATCATTCATGGATTTTGAGCCTCATGAGGAAACACACAAGGGGCAGGGATATTATTAGGCCTGCCATCACTAGATTTGCTACTCATTTTTTAACATTGCAATCTATGCTTTCACAACATAGAAACTTGCAAAAGATGTTTTCCAGTGAAGAATGGAATCTAAGCCAGTGGTCTTACAAACTGGAAGGCAAAGAATTGAAAAAGAAAGTTAATGAAGAAATATTTTGGAGAAAGGCAGCAGAAATTGTGAAGCTTGTTGAGCCACTGGTTAAGGTGTTGCGGTTGGTGGATGGGGAAAGATTGGCTATGGGCTTCATTTATGAGGTTATGGATCAAGCAAAGGAGCAAATAAAGAGGGCATATGAGGATAAAGTGGTTAAGTATGGGCCCATTTGGGCAATCATTGATGAAAGATGGAACAATCAATTCCATCACCCTATACATGCAGCTGGGTATTTTTTAAATCCACGGTATCATTAAAAAGCTAAGGCGATAGGAGCTTTGAGGGGGGAGGTTAAATATGGACTGATTGACTGCATTGATCGCATGATCCCATTGGACTGTGATCAGTTGGAGATACATCGACAGGTCACAACCTTCACCAATGCCTCAGGTACCTTTGGGAAGAACCTAGCAAAGATTGCAAGGGAAGCAGATGAGCTTGGTAAACAAAAATTTGAATTTTCAAATTCTTAATACTTTTTTTGTTAAATTGTTTATAATTTGAAAGTTGGATATAATTTGTAATTTTGTTGAGCTAACTCATTACACTCCTATGTTTTTTGCAGCACATTGGTGGGAGGCTTTTGGTAGCCATTGTCCTGAATTACAGAAGTTTGCAATTTGTATTTTGAGTCAAACTTGTAGTGCTACTAGGTGTGAGCGCAATTGGTCCGTCTTTGAGAGGATTCACACAAAGAAGAGAAATCGTTTGGATAAAAAACGGTTAAATGATCTAGTCTATGTCCAATATAACCTCCGGCTCAGACGCAACCAATTGCTGAACAAAAGACCTGATTCAGATCCCATTGTGTTGGAAGACATTGATCCAACATCAGATTGGGTAGTGGAGAGTCATCCAACAGAGTTTGCTTCTGATGAGGATATGGATTTTGAATTACAGACGATAGCATCACTCGAACATAATGTTCAGTTGAATGCAGATCCTAATCCACTTGTACTAGCCTCAGCCTCACAGCCAGCAAGTCCTCCAGTTGTAGGTGCTTCCTCTGCTCAGCCACGACAAAAGCGCATATCTCGTCTATCTCAGCTTGCATCTGCTGCACAGCCTGCTAGTGCTACCACTTCTACAGTTGCAGTTGGAGATGATGAGGAGGAGCCATGGAGCCCCCTCTGACTCTGATGATGATCCAGAGATTGATCCACATGATCTTGGCTCCTCTGGCAGTAGCTACTAGCCAGTAGTACTGGTCACAGTTTACTTTTGTTGTAGAGGCCATTTCTAGCCTCCTTGGTTATGTGTTTTTGTTTTGATCTCTATATCACGATTCATGATCATGTATGTATTGGAACGTGCACTGGGTGCCATTTTTATATAATGGATATATTCATGAGCCTACTTTGATCATATGTTGTCTTCCATCTATATTCTAATGCTGTGCGTTTGGAAACATGAATGAAAATATTTAAATTTATGCTTTTTTATAAAACAAATAAATATTTAATGTACTTTTTACAACGACCGAGTCATTGAAATCGAGCCGGCCGAGTCGATACGGAGTCGGAGTCGGAGTCGGAGTCGACCCTCGGCCGAGTCGTTGTCGGAGTCGGAGTTTTAAAACATTGGGACTCCAAACAGCATATTTGTATATCAATTCTTGTCTGACTACTTTGGGTCATGCTTTTGTTTTATCTGGAAGCTTATATTAGTTGAGAATTGTTTTATATGGAGTCTTATGTGGTTGAGCACAATCCCAAGGAAAAGTTTGGTAAAAATTATGGAAACATGTCAACTACAAAACTATACGATAGTAAAGATTTTTTAAAGACACAACTAGAAATGATTTGTTTTTTACACTTAGGCTTGAGATTGTGTATGAGAAATTGAGTGTGGGTTCAATGCATGGTGACTTTGAAGAATTGTTTGGGACTAAATTGCAGAAATTCAATGGAAACTAGACTAAGGAATCATTGCAAAGGTTATTTTTGAAAGTTTCAGTATGTTATCAAATAATTTCTTGTTTGACTGACGATATAATGAATGACTTATTTAGGACCGGTCCAGTAGCATTGAGATTCCTCCAATTTTACAGAAGGTATAAATCTAGGAACAAGTAATTATAAGAAGTTTTGGGTTTCATTTTTGGACTAACTCCAGAAGGATGACGTGTAAATATTTTTTGCTAATTTAATTAAGAGACAACTTTTGATTTGGGGGTGCAGGTGCAGGTCAAAAAATAAAGATGGCAAACAGATATGTAGAGATTTAAACAATGGTTTTTAATTTTTTTTGCTAATTTGGATCCTATTTTCCTTTGTTCAAGGTGTATATTTTTCAAAAAACTGTAGGGACTGGAACATAGTTTTTACTATTAATCTTTGTTAATCCCTTCTTATTTTGCTTGGTTGATAATTCTTTTTAGTACCACAAAATGCATTTCTCGTGGAAACTCATCAGGCACTTCCCCTCATTTTGAGGATGGTATCTAGGATAAACCAGATTCTTCAGGGTTCAAGGCAAGTTAACATCCCAACAACAATTGGATAAACCAGATTCTTCAGGGTTCAAGGCAAGTTAACATCCCAACAACAATTGGTTCACGAAGAGCAAACATGTCACATACTGAGATTTGAACTGGGACAGGGTAGGAAACAACTTTTCTTCTCAGCCACCTGAGCTACACCCAATTGACCGTTGATAATTATTCATGTGTGCGCTAGGTTTTAAAGATTTTTTTTCTTCAGGGTTCAAGGACAAGAGAACATCCTAACAACAATTGGCTAATTATACATGTGTGTGGTAGGTTTTAAAGATTTTGAGATTTGAACTGGGACAGGGTAGGAAACAACTTTTCTTCTCAGCCACCCGAGCTAGATTTTGAGATTTGAACTGGGACAGGGTAGGAAACAACTTTTCTTCTCAGCCACCCGAGCTACACCCAATTGACCGTTGATAATTATACATGTGTGTACTAGGTTTTAAAGATTTTTTTTCTTCAGGGTTCAAGACCAAGAGAACATCCTAACAACAATTGGCTAATTATACATGTGTGCTAGGTTTTAAAGATTTTTTTTCTTCAGGGTTCAAGGCCAAGTGAACATCCTAACAACAATTGGCTTACGAACAGAGATTTGAACTTGGGCAGGGGAGGTTAAAACTTTTCTTCTCAGCCACTCAAGCTATACCCAATTGACTGTTGATAATTATACATGACCATTGATAATTATTCATGTGTGCGCTAGGTTTTGAAGATTTTTTTTTCCTTCCCTTGGTATTTGACGGATTGCGTATGCTACACATAATACATATTTATATGATAGTGTAAATACTTTGTTGGTGTTTAGATCCACATCTCAGTTTAAGGATGGTCACAAGCTACCATCTGGCACAAAAAACTGGCATTTAACTACAAAATGTTTATAAGTAATAAAGAAAACTAAAATATGCCGCTTTTGTGTTTAAAAAGGAACAACTTATTTTCCTTTTGTTATTTTGTACAAATTTTGTGAAGAAGTTTGGATCTTACAGAGATGTCCTGCAAGTAATGAGCTGGTTAGAGGAAACATTGCTTTGGGCTTCTTTTTTACGTGGGAACTATGTAATCCCTCCTGTAAAGTATAGTTCTCATTGCATTGCAGTTTATTTTGAAGTGTGTTACCTTCATAAATAATAGCGTGTATGTTTCTCTTCGTAAATTGCCAATTACATTTGGAATGCATTCTCTCGTGTTTACCAGAGTTTAATTGAATGCCCCAAAAGAATATTACTGGATTTAGTGAAGTCTATTTCCAGGAAATTGGTGGTTGATACATTGAATGGTAAATATAAGCTTAAGGTCTTCAACATGCCATAATTTAAACTTGTTCAAAGATAACCACAATACAGAAAAAAAAACTGAGACCTTAGGAATCTCGTAGACCATCGCTTTATCTTTTCAAATGATTGGTTTTCATATCCATCTATTTTCTTCAGTGTTAATTTATGGATTATACAGAAGATGTATAGAAGACGTGGAATACTGTAAATGGCTGAATTCATTTATTTAAGTTTTTGCTCATCATTGATGAAAAGGACGTCGGGATAATTCAGAGTCAGCTGTTGTGTAACTATTTGTTTGACCTGTTATTGGAGATTCGAGAAGCTCCATTAGACAAGCAAGAAAAAAAGTGGAGTGGACTTTGCATCAATTCTCACCCAGCAAATAGAGTATACATTTTTTGCTTCCCGAAAATCATTAATTGGGATTTGTTGTTGATGTTCTGAAGACTGCAAGATTAGAAGTAACATGTATTTTCTTGGTAGAAGGAAGCAGGATGTAACATTTTCCATTACTTTAGAGAAAGGTGAAAAAAAAGTGTAGTTCTAATGTCCATTTGCATCGTGAGGGGGAATCCACTTTCTATCTCCTTGTTTTAACTTTTATTCTTGCCTCACTTTAATTTTTCAAATTGTAATAGCATTACTTGAACTTATATTGCAAACTACAGTTTGCATGTCATGTCCCTCAAGTGATCTGTAGAATTACATGGATGCATGTTAACAATTTTTAACTCAGGATTTTCATTTTGCATTTGATTTATAATTTATAGTAGTTATATGTTGCCACTTCTCCCCAGATAGAAAATCACTAGCAAGCGCTGGACATGATAAGAAAGTAATGTACGTGCACATCAACAACCAGTAGTAATTTTTTGAACATGCTTAATCTAATTTGATGGCTAAAGTAATAGAGTTTTGAACTTTCTGGAAATGCTGGTGTTGTGGAACATGGACAATCTCAAAGCTAAGCATTCCCTTGAAGATAATTCATTCTTGAGAGTAGACGTGTGATTCAGTGCTAATTCAATGTACTTGGTTACGTCTTCTTTTGACAGAATAATCAATATCTGGAATGCGGACAATGTCAGTCGGAAAAATGCCTTCTATTAGTTCTTCAACACTTAGATTCTATTTATTGATAAGAGCATTGCGGCAAGTGATGATTAAGCCAAAGAAACAACAGTTGTATTTGTTCTGAAGAAAAAGAGTTATCTCTGTTTGTATTTGTTTTAAAGAGTGAGTGAACTCTGATATCCTTACTGAGTCTAGGTCGGATATCTTGCACTAATAGTTACATTTCCAAGCTTCACTATGGCCAATTGCAAGTGTCTGAGTGTTACATGAAATTCAGCTATTTTTTTGGTAAGATACTTTTGTAACAGATAATGTGTCCTTCCTCTCCTGTTGCAGATTGCCATAAGCAGCTACACAGCGATTTCCTTCTATTGGATTCTATTGGATTTCCTTCTATTGGATTCTAGTATTGATGCTGATGCTACAGGATAATATACACATTGTAGTTTAATCCGTACTTGGATGCGTGCATTTGTAAGTCATGGTGATTTAATTCAAAATTGAATGGAGCATAGTTGGATAAAAATAATTCAGTTGTGTTGGTAACTGATAGGCTGTTAACTTGCAGTTGTACATTCTGTCATATATATAATTTCAAGCAGATATACAAAATATACATAGGTTTCTACTATGGATCAGGAGTTGCTCATAATGAGCATCAGAAACTAAAAAAAATGTGAGGTAATCCTATCAGCCCTAATATTGTTTCACCCATAAAAGAAAAATGCCATCAAGGCTCTACAGAAAGCAAAAATACGCAGAATGGAAAACATCATTTTTTCGTCTTCCTCTCTCTAAAACTACCCTCCTCAGACAAGATCCTCCTCAGACAAGAGGGCCTAAACATAGAGAGATCTTGTGATGGAGAGAAGAAATCTATCTCCTCTGACCTGGAAATCCTTTTATGGAGAGTGAGAACCTGTTTAGTTTGACATTTAGTTCTCTATAGATGGAAACAAATTTTAGAAATTCTTTGTAATTCCTTTATAATTTCCATAATTGGAGAGACATATTCTGCACGATGTTTTTATCATTGATCTAATTTATAAGATTATTGATCCAATTTATAACGATTTTAGAGTTACCCAGAATCTGAATATTTTTCAGCAGCCAGTATCATCAAAACATCTAGAGGGCATTCAATTCCACTCAATTTATTTGTTCCTTCACCAAAATTTGCTTTAGCGCTAATTAAATTATCTTAAAAAAAATTAAATTAAATCATATGCCACCTAACCTAAAGTCTCCTTGACAAGCACAATCAAAATGACTCCATGGCTTGAGACCCGCGATCACACAGAATGTGATAGCGATCATACACACAGGTACACACTTAATGCTTCCACGATAAACACATTTGATTCCCAATATCCCCATCAACCTAGCTAATTTTATTATCTACGTTATTATTCTTACTTCTTCATCCGTAGAAGATACAATGGTTAAAGTACACGCTGCCACCTAACCTAAGGTCTCCTTGACAACCACAATCAAAATGACTCCATGGCTTGTTTTGTCAATGTATATGATTTACCAATTTTTGAATTATGACCCCATGCAACCAGCCTATGGATTCTGGATCCTTCCATATTCTCACTCGAGCCCCATTTCCCACCCTTGATCCATGCCAACCAATTTCCAATCATTGCGAAATCTTTTATTAGAGCTGTCCATATCATGGAGGCTCCTACTATTTCTTCCTTGTTAGCGAATGCTTTCTTCTTCGTTGTTCCAAAGCAGTAATCTCTTTTTTTGTTTCATCTAATAAGAATCCATGCCACTTATTATTTCACAACACCTCAAGTTTAGAATCAACTTGAACCGAATTTCATCCTAAGCAGTGGTAGCTTGTTACTGTGCAAATTTTACTTAAAGATAAAGTCCCTCATCCACAAGGTATAACTATAAGTGGAAACCATTAGGAGAATCAATACTATCACCTTAATGACTTATTCCCTCCACTTTATTATAGGGATTATAATTTTTTTGAATTCCAGATATGTTATAACCTCCAGTCGTTATAATTACGATATTATTATTGTGGAATCATTTGCCAAATCCTTTTTGGTTGTTCAGGCCTAAGGGTTAGTTCAGATTTTTATGTGAATGGTTGAGATGTTTTTCTTCAATCTAATTGTTTTATGTATAGATACAATTTGTTGGATATGTATTATGGAGGGCTTTTCTTTCCTTACCTTGTTGAGGTATTCCTCTTTAAGGTTCTCATTTGTTTAATAAAAATTAGTCTGATTTTGTTGATTTCTTTGTGTGTATGAACCTGGTTCATCATTAGGATTTCCAACTTCATTGGTGTAGTGTACTTAGTAAAAATATTCAGAGCATAAAAACAAATGACATCCATGTAGTAAGCAAAAAAGTGATCATATAGCTAGCACAATGATATAAGGAACCAAAATAACTACTTTTTATTAAAAATAACATAATGTTCACTTGCCTCTTCGAGGGGGAAACCTCCAATAGAGTGAAACATTGTTACAATAATTCCCTAAGACATGTTTTACAATGCTTCTTCATCTATATATGTTACTTTCTATCCTCTTATAACTTTCTATAGGAGGAACTTTCTAGGTGTTGAAATTTGGGTAGCTTGCAAGGTGTTTATGAGTAGAGAAAACCCACAAAAAGGAGTTTATTGGGCAAAGTATACAAGTGTTGGGGTTTTGGACCCAAAACAATGGGCTTGGAGCCCAAGGAAATTAATATTAAATTCTAATTTGTTGTTGAGGGGTTAAGTGAGGGTTTCTTGAAGGACAAAGAAGACCACCAAGATACTCATATTAAAATATAAATAGAAGACCTAGTCACAAGTGAGAAGGATTTCACTTAAGGCCAGAAGGACTTAGCTTAAGCAAGCAAAGGGGTCGTAGACAACAAATTAGGAGGCCAATTTAATGATCTAACTAGGAGATATGTTCTAGGAGTAGCTGAGTTAAGGATCTGTCCATGTAAGTGAGCCGAGGTCTAGTTAGAGGATTGTAGATAGCCTTCAATGCTCCTAGAAGCAGGTCGTGGGCCACAAGGCAGCTGCAAGCTTGAGATGGGTTGGCAACAGGTGCAAAAGTGAGGTCGCTAACCAAGAAGCATACTGCAGCTAGAAAATAGGTGCAAAAGTGAGGTCGCTAATCGAGAAGCATATGACATCTAGAAAATAGGCTTATTTGGATAGGTAGAGGGAAGGAGGGAATTGGTCCTTAATAGGTAGTCGTGTACTACTGTGTATGTTTGGAAGCCTAAGAAATGCTCAGGACAACTGGTTGTGGGCCAGATAAGCAGGCTGAGAGGGGATTGTGGTTTGGATAGAGTGGCCAAGAGCCTTAGGAGGGTTGGATGAAGTTTGATAAGAGGAGGTTCTGGGCTATTGAGGGTAGGTTGAGACCTATAGCAAGGACAACAAGACTACTAGTTTACCATGGGCTAAAAGGAGCAAGCCTAGGTGAGTTTTATATTTTGTTGATTGTATTTTGTATTTGGGCAAATGAGGACGTGTTGGACTAGGCCTCAGCCCTAGGGTTTCAATCAAAGGACATATTGTGTACTATAACATTTTATCAAGGTTTGTAAAGGGCCATGATCCTTGGCATGGGACCCCTAAAGTTTTCTTATTGATGGACTAATAAGAAACGTGATTTGGGCCAAAATCTTGGTGTACTCTCATTGATTTGTTTGCTGTTATATTCCATTGTGCAAAGTCTTCATAGTTGAACATCTCTAGTGTGTTTATGTGCTTAGTTAAGTCATAGACCTGACATAAGGTGTAAGGAAATTCCAACATGGTATTAGAACTACTTTGAAGGTAGTTGGATCAGAGTGCACACATTTATTAGCTCAAGAGGGAGTTGTGAAATTATTGTAGGAAGCAACGGTGTTCCCTAGACATGGAGCAAGAGGTTCAATAAAGAAGGTTCTTTAGCATGCACGAGGTAGCTTCGTGTGGATGGTAGGTTGATCGTGAGATAATATCTTCATTAGGTTGTGAAGTTGTGCATTTGCAGTGGAGCCATGTACACATAAGGTATTTGACCCATGAAGATGAGGACTCATATAGAGTCAAGTTGTAGTGGTCTAGAGTTGATTAGACCTACTGTTCGATCACAACCTAGGATTGACTTTGGAAGGGCACAAGTTTAGTAGCAACACTTTCTCGGAGAAATAAAAGTGAGCCAATGGAGGTTGTGTAGGGTAAGAGGAGTCTAGCTTCAGAGGGAGACTACAAAGGAAAGTCATCCACCCAATGGAAGTCTAACCTTCAGATTCAAGCGGGGGAGTAGAGTTTTCAGCACATGCATGGACAATCACAAACCATGCGAGGACAATCATGGTGGTGCAAGGAAAGTCGTAGACCATGCGAGGACAATCATGGATCATGCAAGGAAATGTCATGGTACATGCGATGATAATCATGCACCATTCAAGATAAGTCTTGATCAAGCACAAAAGAAATGAGGCACATGCAATGATAGTCATGCACCATTCAAGGTAAGTCTTGATCAAGCACAAAAGAAAATGTGGCACATGTGAGGATAGTTATGGCCATGCAAAGGGAAGTCATGGCTCATGCAAGGAAGTCATGGGCATGCAAGGAAAATCATGGAGCTAGATATTTTTACAAGCACATGGAAATACCTTCCTCACTAAGAGGGAGTGTTGAAATTTGGGTAGCTCATAGAGTATTTATGAGTAGAGAAAACCCACAAAAAAGAGTTTGTTGGGAAAAATACCTAAGTGTTGGTGTTTTGGACCTAAAGTAGTGGGCTTGAAACCCAATGGAATTAATATTAAATTCCAATTTGTTGTTGAGTGGTTAAGTGAGGGTTTCTTGAAGGTTAAATAAGACCCTCAAGACACTCACACAAAAGTATAAATAGAAGGCCTAATCACAAGTGAGAGGGACTTCACTTGAGGAGGCTAGAAGGACTTAGCCTAGGCAAGCAAAAGAGTCGTAGATAGCAACTTAGAAGAGGCCGAGTTAAGGAGTTAGCTAGGAGATATGTTCTAGGAGTAACCAACATAAAGATCTGTCCAAGTAAATGAGCCAAGGTCTGGTTAGAGGACTATAGGTAGCCTTAGGTGCATTGGAGAATTGTATAGGGGTTGTAGAATTTCAGAATGAGCTTCTATTGATAGTCAACTTTGAGGGAAGTCTGCTTATATGGCTATAAACAAAGAAACAACTAATCCCCTTCAACAAAATGGTGTTCGCAACGATGTTGATTATCCTATTTCTTCATCTGATTTTGGGCCATGGCCAAATTATTTTTTAGAGTGCATAGAGTTTTGGCTCAAACTATAAGAATTTTGTTCACCAGTTCTACCTTGGATAAGATTAATGGTGGATTTCAACCATAAACTGCCTTAAGGGGAGTGCATATGGTTCCATGATAAATTGTATTGTAACACCATTTAGTTACTGGTAACCATTGAATTTATCAATGAACATGGCTTTGACATTAGTACATCAAGGTAAAAGAAAATAAAGTGGCTAATGCACTCAACAGGGGGGTACATGAGATGCATGCTACATCCATTAGCGCGTACAATTCAAATTAAATACAACTAAGTTTTAAATATTATAGTCTTGAAAAAGATAGAATTCTCTTATATAGGAAGAAAGTTTATGTTCCTAATTCTCATGACTTTAGAATTAAGTGCTAAAAGAGATGCAAAATGTGCCTTATGTTGGAAAATCAGAAAGGTAGAAATATTTTCTTTATGTTGATGATTACTTGTGATGCCTTTATATTCTTATTAACTTTCTTATGTTCTCTTTTATCTCTGTTCATCAAGCAATTACCAAAACCAAAACACAAAGATCAAGGACACCAGATGTAGGCACTCAGCTAGGGCTAAAACCCCTATATAGGGGAAAACCCAATCAAAGAACTCTTCCTTTAGTAATTCAAAATGAGATGGTTTAATACATTAGACCAATAGACCTTCCTCCTCCACCAAGCTAGCCTTTCAAAATGATCCAACGAACTTCAATAGTATCTTCTTGTCCAAGAGCTTCAACCCAACAACAATTCATAAATTTGACTTTCCAGCTTTAGAATTCGACCCCCAATAGTAGAATTTCAACCCAGCAACAAAACATAAGTTTTGACTCTTCCAATAAATTAGCAGCTTCACACGTGTGTGTGTGAGAAAGAGAGATAATTTCGACTTCTTATGCTTGAGATAGAGCTCCTTCTCCTTCGCTAGCCCTTTTCACCTTCTTCCTTGAATTTCACACTTTTTACTACCCCAATGATTGAAGATCGAACTTGTTGAGTTAGTGCTCCAAATGAGGTTGAGTTGCTGCCTTCATATAGTAGGTTTTGACCCTCAATTAGGTCAACTTTTCTAGTTAGAGGCCAACTTCGTGGAGGAGGCCTAGAAGACCTATTTTAGATGAAAATAAATTTGTTTCATGACAAATAAATCCAAAAAAGGGTTATTTACATTATGACATGGACAAGGACACTTGACATAAACCCTAGAGGCTTGCAATGGAGGATCTGACCTATAAAAAAATGATCTAATCATGAAACCCATGCTTTAATAAGTTAATTTCTTTAGTAATAAAATTTCTTTTTATTTCTTTTGATAAATACATTACATCATAACTCAAGTACAATTATGAAGACCGACACTAGTTACATTCTTTAACATTCCCTCTTAACTAGGGAGGTATTCATAATTACAAATATATAGAGGCACAAGGAAGATCTCCAAAATGAACTACAAAGAGTTCTAGCACACTCAATGTTGCAGACTAGAAACCTAACTAGGGTATTCTATCTGGGTGGGACTAAGATGGACTCAAGATTTCATCTAGTCTAGCTACCGTCAAGCTTACTTTCCAACCATCAACCCAAGGATCTAGGTGCATATCCAAGATTGGAGCTTGAAGGGCACCAATTGAAAGGCACTTCACCTATCAACTGATATGAAATTGGAGTAGGTGTTTTCTTTCTCTTTTCCAAAATCAAATAAAAACAAAAATGGGACCGTGTTGATGCTTTACAAGATAGAATGGCTCTTGAAACAAACAGGTTTTTCCAATGTCTTTTCAAGTCATGAATTAGCCTTCACATATAACTTAACAGAAACGACATAACAACACATAACTCACGTAGACATAATGAAGAGATAACAAAATATTTGTTGACAGAGTTCACCCTCCTGGGCTACATCTTTGGGCTTGCCAACATAGCTAGACCAGTCATATATTCAGTAGAAAAATGGAGTACATAAATAATTAGATGATGGTAAACATGTGGCTATTAACCCTACAAGGTAATGTTCTACTGCAAAGAACTCTCACAAACAACAACATCACAAAGCATCACCTACAAAGA
Source organism: Pinus taeda (assembly GCA_000404065.3). Taxonomy (NCBI): domain Eukaryota; kingdom Viridiplantae; phylum Streptophyta; class Pinopsida; order Pinales; family Pinaceae; genus Pinus; species Pinus taeda. Next base: position 40,785 of record APFE031590049.1, on the reverse strand, counting down.
TATACTCCAACTGAAATGAGCTAAAATGAGCAAGCACTTCAATTCCACATTGAAGCACATAATTTTTTTTTCCCTTAACATAACATAATGAGAAAAGTGAACTTGAGCTGAAACCTGCAAGTTACCACTGTTGCAGTAGACTTCTGAAGGTGAGAATACTCCTACAAGGCCTTCTCCATTCGCAAACACCTTCCAGAATTATTTCTAAATCCTAATTGATCCATACATCTTTGGTCTCAAACTTGCAAAAATACTACTTAGATGTGCTCAAATCATAAATTAGAGGTCACCAATGGATTCATAACATCCAAAAACCCCTAAGTGCACCCTTTCTGAGTTCAATTTGGCCAAAAACTCCAAAAGATATGTCCCTCCAAAGCTTCAAATGAGTTTTACAATTAATCATCCTACAAATCAGATCATTTGTCTAATAGTCCTATAATTCCACCCTGAATTCTGCTAATCGAGCGACAAAATCGCCCTCCATCGATGCATTTTATAGATTCATTAATTTACCCTATGACCCCTTAACTCTGCAAATCATGGCCATATGGGCCACATGGGGTTGAGGGATCGGCCTTAACGCTTGCCCCGCCAGTTTGGCCCCTAAAAAAATGGGCGTGATGTTGTATGGGAACCATGGGACCACGGGCTGGGCTAACCGCTCGCCCTTCTCGCCGGGCCCTATTACCCTACGCTATGATAATATCGGGGTCCAAAAGACCTAGTGCTAGCCCCCTGTCGCAAACTCCTCTTGTCGTCAACACCCTTCTCTGTGCTGTCGATTATATGGTTGGAGATGTGACCTTGGGTTGGGGATAAGCCCCGAGCCCTCAACTCCTCTGCTTGCGGTCTCATGGGTGTATGGTGACCAAGGGCCAGGGGCTTAGCCCCAACCCCTTCCCCCAATTGCGAGTGACATAAACCTTAAATAAAGGTTCTACCCATATAGTTATAAGAACCACCCACGGGCCTACCGGTAAGACGCTCTGTTGTTGGATGGGAGGTCCCGTGTTCAAATCTCCAGAGGTTTGTTTGGCCCCTTACCAAAATTTTGGGCTTTGTTGGGGTGCCACATGGTAGCCCATGACTGGGCCACGTGGCATCACTTCATTGGTCCACTTCAACCTATACAAACCAATCAAAATCACCCCTATACCAATGAACCAAAGGATGCCAAGTGTCAGCACTTGGTTGAATCGTACTTGCAGTCACCCTGCCGACTCAATAGTACAGTCAACCCTAGCCATCTGCCCAATCAACATACCTGCTCAAATTTTACTTGTTTGGGAAAACGATCAGAACACGATATCTAGAGCATACGGTGTTGGATTCAAGTGAAACAAACATCATTGGATTCATAATGAGAAACTCTTCGACTTGATGCTGGTTTCAAGACTTTGTGGGCACTTTCATTTTGAGCTAAAAATTGATCACCTGATCACACTTCCCCACTAGGAACTTTTGGACTCCGAAAGTTTACTTCACTAATCAATTTAAAGAGGATGGAACTCAAGAACACTCCAAAACTCAATCCAAAATTCATACTTTTCAATTGGTGCCCTTCAAGACCCAATTAAGGCACTTCACCTATCTTCTTCGTGAATACCTACTGTCATGTTAAGAATTGAGCCAACATTATTATTACTGATGCATGAACAAAATACTGATGAGTTAAAAAACACTTTATCTTGAAGTGAAATTGTTGAAGACAAACTTGATTCCATCTTGGAATTCAAAAACAACATAAACTTGCTTTAACATCTTCAAGATGAGCTTGTACATCAAAAGTACACTGCTACAAAATTTTCCATGATATAATTGGCCTTGCCTACAAAACATAGTCATCTTGTACAATCTTGAAAACAAATATTCTATTCACACAAGTTTAATATTGAATACTTGTATCAGTAAATACATGACAAACTTGTAGTCAACTTTGAAAGACAACCTTGTACATTCACAAAAATCCTTGAACATGTGGACTATAAATAAGCTAATACATACATCAATGAAAAACATCTACTTGTTGAACATAGTTACAATGATTGTTCACTTTACAAAAATACCTAATCAGGTAAATAACAACAAGTAATTACAAAATTTACAAAGCAACTTTACAATAAGTCTACCCAAACTTTGCCTAGGCTTATGGGTTCTCTTCTTGCATCATATTTGCCTTGAAGGTTACTTAGGACTGCTGTGATTCCTCTTTTCCACCTCTTGTTACCCTTGCATTATGTTTCACAATCTGTTTTCCCTTCTTTGAATGAAGCTCTAGATGTAACTTCCAACATCGTTCAATGTCATGCCCATGCATCTTGCAATGAGTACAAAAGAACTTTCTCTTGTTTGCTGATGAGTTATTTCATGCGAAGGAGAGTCATTATGCTTGATGTCTAGAATTTGATTCATTCTTTTAACCATTATCATACGTTTCTCACATATAACCACACAATGGTCAAATGCATCATAAAAAGTACAAGGGTACTTATTCAACAAGCATTCAAAATTACCATGCATTGAAAAACACCCATGAGATTTAACCTATCTCTAGGGATGCAACTTTGATAGAGTAGAGTGGACGATGCCATACAAGGTCCCTTCAAGCATTCATCTCGCTTGGGAGATGAATGAACATTGTCACAAGGTGGTGACATTTCATCCTCAGATGGTTGATGTGCCTTAAGCCATTTGGAGCACTCTCCAAACTCCCTTCGACCATATCCCAATCCCTGATACTTCGGTCTCTCCTCAACCATAATTGGATTGGTAATACCTTGGCCATTTATGCCGAGGCCTCCACCTTCATAACCCATCTTGGAAAGAAACTTCATACCTATGCCTTTGGTATGTTTCTCAAACACTACAAAAGAAGTGTTATGCACATAAAGAGAGGGAATGGTACTTGAAATGCTAATTAGATCCTTAAACTTTTCATTCATCTTTTCAACTTCTAATGATGACGATAATGATATTGCAGATGACTCTAGCCACCCACTGTTATCCACTGACATATGGTGTACTTCTTGAAGATGCTTGAAAAATGCACATGCATCATCTTCCACACATGGTCCAAAACCACTATTTGAACCATGACCACATACTGACTTCATTTTGCAGGTTTCTCTTGGTGGTACATGTGTAGAAATTTCATCACCTTGTTTTTCAAACATATGTTGCAACTGAAGTTGCATGTGCCTCTTCTCCTCTTCAACCATCTATAGCTTCCTTCTCAACTCTATGTTCTCCATACGAAGGGCCAAATTCTGCTCCTCTAGCTCTTGGAGACTCTTTTTGCTGCCCATTCTTTCAACTTGGTCAACTGGTGCTCTGATACCAAAATGAACTAAAATTCGAGTAGGTGATTTCTTCCTCTTTTCCAAAAAAGAAAAAAAAGAAAAAGATGACCGTTTTGATGCTTTGCAAGATAAAAGAAGTCTTGAAACAAACATGTTTTTCTAATGTCTCTTCAATTCTTGAATTAGCCTTCACATATAACTTAACATAAGCAACATACAAACACATAACTCATGCATGCATAATGAAGAGATAACAAAATATTTGTTGGCAGAGTTCACCCCTCTTGGGTTACATCTTCGGGTTTGCCAATATAGCTAGACCACTCATATATTCAGTAGAAAAATGGAGTACATAAACAATTAGTTGATGGTAAACATGTGACTATTACCCCTACAAGTTAATGTTTTCTTGCAAAAAAATTTCACAAATAGCAACAACACAAAGCATCTCTTACAAAAATGTCATACTCCAACTGAAATGAGCTAAAATGAGCATGTAAGCACTTCAATTCCACATTGAAGCACATAAAAAACTTCCCTCAACATAACATAATGAGAAAAGTGAATCTAAGCTGAACCCTACAAGTTACAACTGCTGCAGTAGACATTTGAAGGTGAAAATACCCCTACAAGGCCTTCTCCATGCCCAAACATCTTCTAGAACTGCTTCCAAATCCTGATTAATCCATACACCTTTGGTCTCAAACCTACAAAAATGCTACTTCGATGTGCTCAAATCAGAAATTAGAGGTCACTAATGGATTCAAAACATCCAAAAACCCTTAAGTGCACTCTTTTCAAGTTCAATTTGACCAAAAAATCCAAAAAATATGGTTCTCCAAAGCTCCATATGAGTTTTACAATTAATCATCCTACAAATGAGACCATTTGTCTAACGATCCTACAATTCCGACTCAAATTCCGCTAACCGGGCAATAAAATCGTCCTCTGCCGGTGCATTTTGTAGGTTCATTAATTTACCCAATGATCCCTTAACTCCGAAAATCATGGCCATATGGGCCACATGGGGCCGAGGGATGGGCCTTAAGTCTTGCCCCCACCGGTTCATCCCCCAAAAATTGGGCGTGAGGTTGTATGGGTGCCACAGACCACAGGTTGGGCTAACAACCCACCCTTCTCGCCAGGCCCCGTTACCTTGCGCTTCAATCATATTGAGGTCCAAAAGAGTTAGGGCTAGCCCCCTGCCGCAAGCTCCTCCTATTGTCGACACCCTTCTCCGCGCTATAGGTTATATGGTTTGAGCCATGACCTTGGGCTGGGGCTAAGCCCCAATCCCTCGACTGCTCCGTCTATGGTCTTGTGAGTGTATGGTGACTGAAGGCCAGGGGCTTAGTCTCGACCCCTTCCCCCGAATGGGTGCGACATAAACCTTAAATAAAGGTTCTGCCCATATGGTTATAAGAACCACCCACAGGCCTACCGGTAAGGTACCCTGTTGTTGGATGGGAGGTCCCGTGTTCGAACCTCCAGAGGTCTGTTCGACCCATTACCAAATTTTTGGCCTCTGTTGGGGTTCCATGTGGAAACCCATAATTGGGCAACGTGGCACCACTTCATTGGTCCACTTCAACATGTACAAACTAATCAAAATTGCCCGGCTACTAACGAACCTGAGAATTCCAAGTGTCAACACCTGGTTGGATCATACCTGCACAGTTACCCTGCTGACTTAGCAATACGATCAAGTGAGTCAGCTGCCTAGTCAACAAACCTGCTCAATTTTTTTTTTTTTTTGGGATAACGATCAGAATGCGATATCTAGAGCATATGATGCTGGATTGAGGTAAAACAAACGTCGTTGGATTCAGAATGATGAGCACTTAGACTTGACGCTGGTTTCATGACCTAAGTACAATTATTATTACTGACACTAGTTACATTCTTCAACATTCCCTCCTCTTAACTAAGGAGGTTTTCATAATTACAACTATATAGAGGTACATGGAAGATCTCCAAAATGAACTACAAAGAGTTCTAACACACTCAATGTTGCAGACTAGAAACCTAACCAGGGTATTCTATTTGGGTGGGACTAAGATGGATTCAAGCTTTCATCCAGTCTAGGTACCATCAGGGTTACCTGCTAACCATCGACCCAAATATATAGGTGCATATCCAAGGTCAGAGCTCCATGACCAACGCCACCCTCCCTCTTCGGGATCTAGACATCAACACATAGGCCCACCAAATGTCCTCCCAAGCATCTTCCATTAGATGATTCATCTCTCCCTAATAAACTATATATATCCATTTGTCCAAGCATGCTTCCCAAGTGTTCATCCTTCTTTATGGATTGATTTCCTTGTTCAAACACAAACTCCAATTAAAAAAAAACTTTCAAATATACATATACAAGTAAACACAAACCTTCAGGGTTCTCAATCATCTTGATGCCACTTAGTTATTCATATTCAGCTATTCAGAATATTTTCTTCTTTCAATTCTTCAGCAACACCAAAACATCTTTAATAAATTGTAGATCTATTTATTCTCCGATTTCTTCTATAAGGTATCCATCACGACTCATAATATGCCCTCCCTCTCAATTGGGGAGATGTACTCTTTTCTTCTAACCATGCTCCCTCTTAACTTAGGGAGATCAACATTTTTTTTATTATTATTTATTTATTATTTATTTTTATTTTTATTTTTTATTTATAACATCGATAAAGCTTCAACCTTTCACGACTTCATCAAGTTCATCTTAATCATCATCATCCTTATAACTTCTTTCATCATGCTCATCATTATTTTTCAATTACAAATATCTCCAACATCTTGAAGATTATGTACCTGAAAAAATTTAATAGCAAGTAAAACCAAATACATATAGAATCATGAGGTTAATTATGTCAAATTCTTATAATGGAAGCATCAAAACATTCAAACTCTATACATCAAATGCCTAAACCTAGTTAGGTTCATAATTGATAAGACACACATCTATTTGCATACTAGAATTCAACTTCTTACTAGCGTTTTGTCATGAACCCTAGATTCCATTTCGAGACAAGGCCTTTGATAAAAAATCAAATAATAATCCAATCAAAATACTATACATCTAAGGTTTCAATAATATATTCTATGATAGAGTCTACTAGGGTTTGTTCCAAACCATAGATCGAAACTAAAACATATTAATAATATCATCAAGTCCTAGAATATCAATTTCTACTAGGGTTTTGCTACAAACGCTAGAATTCACAAACTAAAACATGAGTATCAATAAGCATACTTGCATATACATAACTAATATTTCATAATCATGCACTAACTTATCACACCAATGTCTACTAGGTAAACCCAAGCCACAAACATCAATACATTAAACTTAGATATACAACAATTTTGACCAGAATATGGTTTCGATCAGGCATACGAACATACACCTAGGGTTTCATTCCTAGGATCTTACTACAACTATCATAAGGGTTTAACATATAAAATCTAATTTATCAAACCCTAAATATCTAAGGTTTAGACATTAACAACAAACCCTTAATAACTAGGATTTTTCTATAAAAATACCAAAACTCAAAATATCAAAAAAATATGATTTCTAGATTTCATTAACAACCCTAAGTAGACTAGGGTTTCATAATCAATATTGACATACCCTTAGGTTAGGGTTTTACAATGAACCCTTTTAGGGTTCCACAAGAATGATCAGATGATAGTATAATGAGGGTAGATTCAATCTAATGGTTCATCAAACTAACAAGAATCTTTGAGATTCAAAACCCTAGACATAATGATGTTAATAATGCAAAGAAAATTTCAAAAGAGAATGAACATACCTTTCCTATGAAGATAACTTTGTAACACAACTTGTAGTTTAAGACATACCTTGAATTGTTATTTAACAAGCCTTGTAGGACATCAATCCTTGAAGAGATTTCTTTGAAACAAAGCTTCTTCCATGCTTCAAGTCTCCCCCATAACCTTTGTGTATTATGCAATCTTTTCCCACCAAGGAAAATATAAAGAAAAAGGTTATTAGCATACAATACAAACAAATCTTGATGCGAGGAGGAAACTAAACATGAAAAGATGAAACAAAAAACAAAATAATTATCTTTCTGGTAAAAATGGCGGAGGCTCCCTCTTAACGCAATCTCGAGGGATACCTACAACTTATAAAAAATTCAAAAATGTTCTAATAAGACATGTTAGACCTACGAATTCTAGAAATCAAAACATAGAGGAAAATGATTCAAAACTTACACTAAGAGGGATATGAGAGAGAGAGGACTTAGTAGTATAAGTCCTTTACTTCTGATTATTTAGTCTTGTTCTTCTTAGGTGTAGCTTCATCGATAACTTTTTATTAATCCCTTTCTCTCTTCTTATTCCTTGGATTCTTCGGACATTGATTTTTGTAGTGACCCATCTTGTGAGAATTGTAACATTTGATCTTGGATAGGTCAAATTTCTTCTTTGCTCCTTTGAACTTCTTGAAGGTTCCATTATTTTTGTGATGAGAATAATAAACATTCAAGGTGTTTTATTCTTCATCCTCCTTGTTGTTTACTAATTAAACTCAAGCTTCTTCTTGAATGCATGCATTCCACACTTGTTCAAATGATGGAATATCCTTCCAACTATTAAGTCCTAAAGCAAAAGCACTCCAAGATTTTGGTAGTCCTAGAAGAGAATTACTTATGAGCTCTTTTTTTGGGACAATTTCATCTATTTCTTGGATTTCATCTTTGATTTTAGATATCCTTGTAAAGTAGGATGATACAATATCGTCTCTCTTCATCTTAATAGTTCTCAAATCATTCTTGAGAACCAATGTTATTGATGGTGAATAGTTTGGAGAGATCCTCATACATTTCTTGAGAGGAATCTATGTTGAATATGTATGGGATGTGGTTGTCCTTTAATACATCCACTATTAGGTTCATGAACAAGATTTAAGTTTCTTTGAACTTGCTTTGTCTGCTTCATCTGTAGGCTTCTTGAGTTTTCCTAGAACAAGATCCAAAACTTTGTTCTTTTCGAGGATGAGATCTATCCTCTTTTTCCATGCCATGTAGTTAGAGGCTCCTTCTAGTTTGTTTTCTCCCTTCATTGAGTTTGAAATAGCTCCTGTAGATGTTCGACTTATATGATCCTTTTTCCTTAATAGCCTTCCTTTGATCTCATTTTATTATCTTTCTCTTTTCAACAGATCTCCACCTTGCCTTTTTCCTTCTTCTTCACCTTAGCTTTGATACCATGTTGGAAAATCGGAAAGGCATAAAGATTTTCTTTATGTTGATAATTACTTGTGATGTATTTATATTCTTATTAACTTTCTCATGTTTTATTTTGGCTTTGTTCATCAAGCAATTACCATAACCAAAACACAAATATCAAGAACACCAAATGTAGGCACTCAGCCAGTGCTAAAACCCCTATAGAGGGGAAAACCTAGTAAAATAACTCTTCCTTTAGTAATTTGAAATGAGGAGGACCATGAACTTAGACCAATAGACCTTCCTCCTCCACCAAGGCATCCTTCCAAAATGATCCAACAACCTTCAATAATATCTTCTTGTCTAGCAACATCAACCCAACAACAATCCAGAAATTTGACTTTCCAACTTTAGAACTCCGACCCCCAGCAACAAAATCTCAGTCAAACAACTAAACATAAGTTTCAACCCTTCTAACAACTTAGCAGCTTCACACACGTGTTTGTGTGTGTGTGTGTCTGAGAGAGAGAGAGAGAGAGATAATTTCGACTTCTTATGCTTGACATAGACCTCCTTCTCATTCGCTAGCCCTTTTCACCTTCCTCCTTGAATTTCACATTTTTTTACTACCCCAACAATTGCATATCGAACTTGGTGAGTTAGTGCTCGAAATGAGGTTGTTTTGATACCTTTATATAGTAGTTTCTGACCCTCAATTAGGCCAACTTGTCCATTTTGAGGCTGACTTTGTGGAGGAGGCCTAAAAGACCTAATTTACATGAAAATAAATTTCTTTCTTGACAAATAATTCCCAAGAAGGGTTATTTATATTATGACATGGACAAGGACACTTGACATAAACCATGGAGGCGTGCAATGGAGGATTTGACATATAAACAATTGACCCAAGCATGAAACCCATGCTTTAATAAGTCAATTTCTTTAATAATAAAATTTAATTTTCTTTCTTTTGATAAATTCATTACATCACGACTCAAGTACAATTATGAACACCGACACTAGTTACTTTCTTCAACACCTTATGTTGGACATCCATTGTACCATGAAATAATTAACACTATAAGAGGCCAAATTTTTTGGCTTAATATGAAGAAAGATGACATTGATTATATTACTAGATGTATGGAATGTCAAAAGGTAAAGGTTAAGCATATAAATTCAATAGGATTGCTATATCCATTTCCCATTTCTAAATGGAAATGGGAAATGGTTACTTTATATTTGACCACCAAACTACCTAGAACAACAATACAACATGATTCCATCATGGCAACGATGGGAAAACTTACAAAGGTTACATGTTTTATTCAATTTGAGATGATTCATAATGGAACCAAGATTGTATGGATTTATACGATGGAAATTGGCAAGCTACATGATGTGGCTAAGGTAGTAATATTTGACAAATATCCTAAGTTAAGGTCATAATGTTGGAAAGATTTATTTAAAGGATTTGGGACAAATTCAAATTTTTCATAGCATATCATTAAAAATGAGATGGAAAATAGAGAGGATCAACCAAATAATGAAGATATCCTGAAAATGTACATAATAGACAAGCCTTTAGGTGGGAAGACTATCTTCTTTTGGTTGTGTTAGCAATGGGTACTAGATGTCATTGAAGATGAACATGTTTGAACCCTTGTATGGTAGAAAATGCAACATTCAAGTGAGTTGGGATAACACAACAAAAGGATCCATTATTAGGTCATAAGTACTCAAGGAAATGGAAGAGAAAATGGTAAAGATTAAGCATAATTTAAAGGTTGCATAGGATGGATAAACAACTATGTAGAGAAAGACTTAAAGAAGGGGGAATTCAAAGTGGTAAATCATTTATTTTTGAAAATAAAATCTAAAAAGAGCTCACTAATATTGGAAGATACCCAAAATTGGTAGTAAGATACTATGGGCTATTCGAAGTCCTCGAAAGACTAGACCATCTTGCATGCATGTTTTCATTGTCTAGATCAAAGCATATTCATAACATATTTCATGTGTCTTTGTTAAAAATGGATGTGCCATGATCCTAAGAACATGCTTAATTAGGCTGTGATGTAAGTGGAGAGTGAAGGGGAATTTTGAGTGGAGCCATTGTGCATCTAGGCCCATCAAGTCAGAGTGATTAACAACCAATTGATTGTCTTGGTATTGGTTTTTTGAACCTACTTAGGTCTCGAATATGCCACATAGGAGCATGATGAGGTCATACTAGAAAAAACACATGTAGCTTTGTGTGTATTTTGAATAAATATGAATGTACATATGTATATAAATGCATAAAGGTTCCATGTTTGACAATTGAAATTATTAGACCCATATCTCTAGGAGTTCTTTTCTAACCTATGTCGAAACTCTGACAAGGAAGTGGGACAACCTGAGGAATTGTGAAGCAAAGAAGGGGGTACACTTCTTTGGATTGTGGAGAGTAAGGGAAATGAGAGCTTGTTGGTTGAAATTCTTGTTGGAGTCATTAATTGCCAAATTATTGAGCCTTATGATGCAAACTTGTGTGTGTGTGTGTGCACTAAGGACAATGCAAAGAAAAAGAGGAGGGGATTGTAACACCAAAAATTTGACCCCAGATTAGAAAATTATATTTGTATACATGATGAATGGATAAGGGAAATGATGTAATATGTAAACATTGTACATTGAAAAAAATAAAAAGGAAACACATTGTTGACCACAAATGGATAAGGATAGAGTCATGGGTGGATATAATTTCATAAGAAAAGGGGGATAATGAGGGTCCATGGAAAATTGTAGATGCCTAATAATCTCAGTACACATTTCTAAATCACCCATAGGGATTTAGAATGAAAATGAATGGATACATTGTTAAGGAACTCCTTATGATAGGTCATCGATTCAAATCCTTTGCGGGTTAACTAATAAAGGAACAAATACACATTTCTAAATCTTTTCTTTAATGAACTGTCTATTTTCACCTTTTACTATTTGAAAGCCTAATGGTTGAATGCATGTAATAGGTGGGTGATAAAGTCACCTCGCCTAGTTAAGAGAGCACAAGCTTAGCATATGTACCATTAAATTCATATAAGAGGTGGGGAAGCGAGTCATCTCACTTATTAATTATGGCATGGGGTTGAGTATAGTCATCTTGAGGAACTTTGAGAGTCTTTCATGCCTAGAAGAAAAATGAAAGGAAATTATAGTAGAATGGGGAGAGCTAATTTGGGACAAGGAAAGAGAAGAAATATAAGGTAACTTTGGTATTGGGAAAAGGAAGGTAGCCATATATGTGTAAAAAATATTGTTGAAGCTAGGAATTATGTTGAGAATTAGGATTTCATGACTATTATGGTATTTTTGTCAATAAATTATCTAAGAGCTTATGTAAAGGCTACTGTGAGGATTCTATTTACAGATTGATTTCTTGGATCCCCAAGTAAGAGATTCCTAGGTGGTCCATACTGAAGCCAGAGAGGGGGTAAAGTTTGTCTAAGGGATTATATTGTAGAGAAGCAAACCCTATCCATTAAGTTGTTCATATTGATGGGGAGTAGAGTTGGGAAGATCAAATTGTTGTAGTAGCTACAACAACCCCGAATTTTTGACATTCTCTAAAATTTGGAGTCCCCTATTTTGAACCTCTAAGGAATAAGTTTCAATGTTTCGTCTAATATCACTTGTCCTTATGATTTCTTTAAGTCATTTTATACTTACCAAATTTTCTAGAAAAATATATTCTCACAAATTCTTGCAATTAGTTGAATCATAGAATTGCTTATCAGATATGTGATAAGAGCACAACTTCATAAGCTAACATGTGCTATTTCACTTTGTCCTGCGAAGATGTGACTATGTGTGCCCTTTTGTACTGCCTTGATCTCACAAACTTTTATATGAAATCACATTAAATGTGGTGAAACCTCGCACATGTGACAAAAAACTATATAAAGGGGTCATCCCCCATATTATTTTACACTCCCTCTTTTTCCTTGAGCCCTAAGTAAGATAGCACAAGTAGCTCACGTTTGTTGCGATGCCTCTGCAACCGATATCCCTGACAAGAGTGCTTGGAACCAAGTGAGTTATCAAACCTACTTCAATTTATTTATGATTGTCTCATTTTTCCTTCCCTTCGCTTCAATTACCCTTTGTTGTTTCATTTTCCTAAACCTTTTGTATTCTGACCCATGCCATAGTTATAATATTTATGCTATTAGGTCCTTCCTTTATCTCCATCTTCTTCTCCTATCACCCAATATTTTCCTCATCCCGTACTTAGTAAAATTTTCACAATCACACATAGTCTTTAGACTCAGTGTTGCAAACCCTCTTCATCCTCTCACAGTGGGGAAAATTTCAACAATAATCTTACCCCCTTTACTCCGGGATAATGACACAATTAAACCAAATTTGATTGTGAACTACCCTTCCCTTCACTGGTTGCATCTTTCCCGTGTATTCCCTTGCCTTATCACACATCGCCTTTGCAAGTTGCAATTGCGGAATACATCATTGCACCTCCCCTCATTGCATATTGTCACAATTTATTGTAACAATGCTAACTCATAACAAAATTTACTTTATCAAAATGAAATTATCCTTTCTTTCACAATGATTTTCCTTTATCGCAACTTGTCTTTTCAATCTACGACTAAGCCTATCACATTGTGTTAATGCAAGATGTGATACCTGCTAGATAACAATTAGTTTTCTTTATTTTCCTAACATTATTATCACAAATATATTCAAAATGTTAGGGATTGTTGATCTTGAGTTTCAGTATCTCCTCATGAATGGGAGAGATGGATCCTGGACAACCAAAAGAAGGCTTGGAAAGGAAATGGTTGAAAGCAATTAATTGAAGAAGTTGTTGAAATTCATTTTGTCAAAGTACCTATTTATGCTGAAACTGCTTGCTACATAGATAAATTCACACCAAATCCTTGGCATGTCATATATCAATATTTTTCCCAGAAAGTGGTGCCAAAATACAAAGAAGACTGTGACTACATTAATATAAGGAAATAATTGTTTAAATGGATTTCCCAATGCAATGATGAAAATGATATGAAAACCAGGAATGTTAATGGTGTACCCATAGTAGCATACACACCATATAATGTGATTGAGTATTATAAGATGCCAAAACATCATACGATCATTAATGCTAAATGGTATTGCAATTTTCCTACAAACCAAGGAAATCCTGGAAGGTTGGTGGTAGGAGCTTGGCAAATTTAGACATTGGGCTGATGGAATTTACGAAACAAAGATGTTGAGAAAAGTGTACCAAATATTGGAAGCCAGGTGTTGCAAAATATATGGGAGGCAAGATGCAAAGTCTTCAAATGTGCCACTCAAGGAATTATTTTCAATTGGGAGGACATTCTGGTCTCATCCATCTAGGCTAATGTTAAAAGAGCAAAGCACACATCTAGAGGAGAACAACCAGAGTTCTACATAACGTCATTCTTGATGGATGCCATTTGTACAATATGTGAATTTGAGGAGTAAGGATGGAGATGGAACTTTTCTCATGACATCCCCCCCATGCATATCTATTGTGATACATTGTGGGATACATGGTATAGGTGAATGTACACTTAGTTTGTAGAACACTTCACCTCATTGATATATCAAAATATCTTCGATATAGAACCACCTTGTATGTTAGATAGGGAAATGATGTCATTACAAAATTTGGTTGATTGGTTTACTCACTTGCTTCAACATACATCAGAGTATTTGGAGCATATAAAGGTCCTCATCAATTTCCCTTTTTTGTCATAGAAAAAATAGTATTGCAGGAGGTGGCATACCAACTTACATTAGGGTTAACCAACACGTTGATAAAATCAAAGAAAGTGCCATGGCCTACTTTCCTGCTATGTATATGGGCCTATTGTGTGAAAATATTTAGAGAGGAAGAGACTGAAACGACAAACCTTGAGTGCTTCAAATTTGGTGTACTCAAATTCCACATTTACGATTCAAGAGATATTGCCATCAAGCATTGCAAAGCAATCAAGTATGTTGGTCATATAAACCAATCATTGATGAAGATGAGGACAAGGTAAAAAACTTCTTTAATGCAACCAAAGCATTGGGAGAAGCCAAAGGTATAGGAAGCTCTTAGCATACAGATAACCCCAAATCCTCAAAAGAAGAATCACAACAAAGTATAGACTCTAAAGAAAAGAAAGCTTCATTAAAAGGAAACAAGAACATGAAGCAAGGAGGGAAAGGATAAAGAAACAAAAGGATAAATTAGAAGCTAAAAGGAAAGCAAAGGAATAGAACAAGAAAAATCTAGAAGAAGAGGCAAGGAAGAAAGGAGAAGAAAAGCAAAATCAAGAAGCAACGAAGAAGAAAAAATAAGAGGCAACGAGAAATAAGAAAGATGAAGAAGCGAAAAGGAAACAAGAAAAGGAAATGAATAAGAAACAAGAAGAAGTTAGAAAGAGATAAGAAGAAGAATTGGCCCAAAAACTTGAAGAGGAAAGAATTTCTATGTAATTAGCAGAAAAGGAAGCAAAAAAGGTCAAATTGAAGGAGTTGCAAATAAAAGCAATATTGCACCCTCCAGATGTAGAGCCTCCCACACCTATCACTGGTGGGAATTTCCTACTTGATGAAATAGACTTCACATTTGAGGAAGAAGACTAAGTATTAGATATATTGAGCTTTATATTTGACCAATTTAAATTCAAAATATCTTAGGAAAAGTGGAAGTACCTAGTGAGAGAATCGGGTAAGCCAACATCTGTCACTACAAATAGGGACATAGTGATGGACAACACAACTAATTCGATAGAAATAGCTTCCATAGGAACCACATTTTCTACTACTACTGAAAACAATGCGGAACGTCTGGTGAAGGAAGTCAACGAATTGAAAAATAACTTGGCCACTCAACAACAACAAAATGATAAGTTACATGCAAACATCCAGACTTTGCTAACTACAAGTTCCCACAAGGAGGATTTCCATACAACAACCTTAGAAGAAATTAAAATATTAGAAGAAATCATAAAGCAAGTTTATGATGAAATGAATATCCTTCATAAAAGATTACACCTTGTATCATAGCTGCAAGGGGAATTAAAAGGAAATGGAGCATTGGTAAAATAAGCGTTCATAGTAGTAGTTTGCATACATGGATGGAACATAACATACTCAAATGCGCTAGCTAGACTATCAAGAAAAGATAGAATGGGTACATAAAGGGACAAAGTAAAAATCAGAATGTCATTACAATCACATGAAAATTTGAGTAGAGATATGGCCAGAAAAATAAACACATATCAAATGCTTCATAGTGGATTGGAGTCCCTTATGAAAGTGCACAAAATACCCTCTATTGTTGCAATATGAGAAATAAAGAATGATTAAGAAGTTTAGAGAGAGATCTACGAAGTAGTTACACTGAAGCAGAATGCTACACAAGATGATTTGGAACCTACAAAAGAATCAATTGCAAAATATATTGTGACTCTTGTGAAATTTCATACTAAGCTCTCAATTCTTTTAGGTCGACTACAAATAGAAATGAAGATTTTTTTGCTAGATGCCCTCGAATGTGAGATGAGATTCAATTGAGTATTTTCAAAGAATATTAGATCCATTCCCTTTGAATACAAATCATTGCGTGCTTACTTGAAATAAGAACTACAATTTGAGGCTCCTCAGATGGCCATAATGAAGTTAGTTCCATGAAATAACTTCGTCTTTATTATTTTTTATTTTGATGTAATTTGCAATGTTAGAATTAGGAATAAAATAGGAATAGAACATGGAGGAAATCAAAAGTCATGAGGGAAGTTGAATGGTCATAGAAGGTGAAAAGTCACTTCATTTGGTACAAATATGGCCTTATGGCTAGCTAGGAATGACTTTAAGTTTTGGACTCCTTGAGAAACTTGTAGAAGAAAGATTGTATATTATTTGAAAGATCAAGTGATAGCTTAGAAATTCCATTATTGGATTTCATGAATGCTTTTGTAATGTTAAATTGAATACTTCAACTTTATATTGAGAAGCTCTTTGAGCCTTTGGAAGCAAGTTCACTCACGTATTGTTGAGCATCATAAGACTTGTGGTGATTTCATGGTATGCGATTCTTATTCACATGTTAAGAGTTTATGAAATATTTATTTGATTTGAAACACACCTTCATTGAGGTTGTTTGTTGATTTATGCTTTCATGATTGTTGTTAGTTGATAATTAATTCACAATTAATAACAAATACATTATTTTCCCATGTATCTTAATCAAAGTTTGGTAATGATATTTATTTAAGGTTCATTTTAAATTCATTAGCTTATGTTATATTCTTTTCATCTTAATTTTCAAGTATTTCATAATTCGATTCTAACTTGTTTTTTGTCAGAGGGTTTTATTAGATTTCTTTCCTCTCACTCATTTCATCCAAATCCTTCTCAAACAAACATGGTGGAAACCAAGCCCACATACCAAATGGGACTCCTACCCCAAACAATGTAAGGTCTAATTGGGATTTTGCATTGGGAAGACCCCCTAACCGTTGGCAACACATTTTGGCCCATCAATGAATTTTGGTGCTATAAGGAGGATCACCATTGTATGGCTTGTAGATACTCTTATCATCTTGAAATAGCCGAGTAAGGTATAAATCGACCTGGTTCCCTTTAACCAAAACCTCAGTTCTTTGAAAATCTTAATTTGGAAGAGAAATCACCTCCCAAGAGTCCTGAGCAATTGTTCGAAGTAACTTAAGGACAATTGAAAGTTCCTCAACCTATCCCCTGTAAGTATGTGAGGAAATTCATAATTCTCCCAGTCGCCCCTATCTTACCTCATAATCGTACAAGTAAAATACAATCAAATCATCATCGGGTGTTAGTTGATTCAGTTGAAGGTTTGATTAAGGCTTATTTAGTTGAGTTAACACAATCTATTTAGAGAACTCTATTGTTTGCACCCTCTAACGAAGAGGAAGAAGGGTCACCTAGCAAAGAGCACATTGAAGGTGAAGACATACTCACTGATTCTAAAGAGAAAGAAGAACAATTTAACAACAATATAGCTGGGAATCAAAAACTAGCATGGATGGTCCAAAGTGCATTGAATCTTCCTGTTCCTTTACGTGACATGCTTCGTCATCTGTAGAAGTTTATTACAAATTTTGATCATGATAAGCCTATTATCGTAGAGGACCATATTAATAATTTCTATTTGTCATAAGATCAATGAATGTTCAATATGAAGCCATGGCTTGTAGATTATTTCCTTATACGTTTGATAATAAAGCCACAACTTGGTATCATAGTCTTCTTGCAATTTCTATTATGACTTGGAATGAATTAAAAAAAGATTTTATAGAAAAATTTGTTGAAGAGTGAACAATGTTATTGAAAGAGTTAAGCACTTTAACGATGGATATAAATGAAAAGATGAAGGATTTCAACCAACGCTTTACAACGATACTAAGTAAAGTTCCTCCTAATGTACTACCACATTATTCGATAACAACTGATAATTAGACTACAACCTTGCCATCTAATATTGTGATGTTTGTGAAGAGGGAAAAGAAGGCTACAACAATAGAAGACTTTGTTAAAGCCTTAGCGGTTGAGAAGGATATGGCTTCCACTAGAATACACAACACTCAAGACGATTCAAAGGCTTCTAATAATAAGCCTCAGACAACAATCAATAAGTCTACTGAAAATGAACCTATTGATTTGAGAGTGTGGTTAAATCATTGAAGAAATTGATGAATGAAGTATCATATTTGAAAAGAATCACTAATGAAAGTCTATCAAGTGACAAACCTTTCAACCCCTTCTTTAAGCATAACAATGATTTTCCAACCAAGTCCGCTTAGATTTCTAATGTTACTCTCAATATTGAAGAGCCAACAATGGACAATTTTTGCACATTTCACAAAGAAAACCACTCCAAGAAGAGCTTACCTCAATGGATAAATGGAGTGAATCTAAATATTAATAATTTGTTGGATGATCAGTCAATAGAATATCAACCCAAGCAATCAAATAAAGAAGAAGAAGATACATCAACAAATGATGAATCCAATGTTGTGCCACCTATGTTAGTAGTGGATGTGGTTAGGGGCAGAGGAACCCAATCAATAAAACAAGCTTCACTTAGAGAATACCAACCAACCAATGCCCCTAAGTCATACAATATACAAAGTAAAGGGCCAATGATTGAGAATAATCTTCAAGATAAAGGTAAGGATCTATTGAGAAGAATAACCCCTCCAAGGATTAATAATCAAAATCCTACAAGTAATCTAGTTTCTAAAGGTTCCTTGGGAAATACCAAAGGGAACTCTAAATAATACAAATCTCCTAATAAGTCTTCTCATTCAACATATTCAACATATCCGACCAAAGAAAAGAGTGGGGGGATTATAGTATTTTCAACTATTTGAAGAAAACACAAGCAAATGTATCTCTTGATGAGGTGGGTCAGATCCATGAGCAAAGATAATTAATTATTCAATCATTCTCTCCAATTGCTTCAATAAGGAATTCTGGTTCCACACCTTCCAAATCTCAATGATCTACTACTAAACCTCAGGCCACAAAAAATAGTGAAGCTATTGTCAATGCAATAAATATTGGAGTTAATTCACAATCACAAACACTACCATTTTTGCTGACATTTGAAATTTTCAATTATAATGTACATAATTTCTTAGTGGATTCTAGTGCTTCTCTAATGTAACACCCTAGTCACTGTGCAAAAATATAATGTTAATCCAAAGAAGATTGATGCAAATATTATTCATTTGGATGGATCTAAGGTACAAGTGATCAACGAACTCAACATTGTACTTATTCTCTTGTCATCTGATGCAAGGGTACATCAATTCATTTCTAATGTGGTAGTAGATATACTAGAATCATATGGCCTGCTATTGAGTAGAGATTGGTCCAACAAGCTTCAAGGCTACTTCGATTCAGATTGATCCCACCTATGGCTCCCTTACAAGGGAAAGAAAAATTTGATAAGAGTTTATAGCGAATCACACATGAAGTACACAGTAACGAAGTTGGAGGATCATGATGCACCAATCAATATTGCTTAAAAGATATTGTGGAATTGCTTCCTTGAATCAGGAATTGGTTTCTACCACACACAACCATATCTAGTCTTACCAGATTAATAATCAGAACTCCTTCCTTGTGATATGACTAGTGAAGATGGAACTTGTATTATAGATGTAAATAGATTTAGTTTAGTTAATAATATTGTAAATACCGACATATCGACTCTTTATTATGATAGATCAAGGATGTAGGATGGAACCAATGCTGATTGCATCCTAGAGGACCTCAACAAGAACAAAACTCTCATATGTTGTCATTTGGAGTTTGATTGTACCAACAATTTGGCTAAATATGAAGCATTGAACTCTGGTCTAAAGAAAACCATTGACTAGTGGGTAGAGTGTCTCAAGGTAATCAATGATTTGGAAATAATCACTAGGAAGGTACTAAATACCATCCATTTCCTTTCACCTCATCTCAAAATCTACTAGCAATAGATATGCCACTTCATTTTTTCCTTTAAATATTTTAATTTGGTATACGTTCTTCTATTGAAATTGTTTATAAACACACAGTCCTTGATAACGTCACTACTTTTTATGTTTTTAATGATGACCAATGGATTTTGGATTTTTTTTCCAAAATGGATATATTCAAATATTAGGGCATTAATGAAGAAGAGAACAATAAATCTATAGAGGAGAGAGCTAACCCGTGATAGGGAAACCCTATGCCAAAAGGTTTTGTACCATTGGAAAAGCTACATAACTTTCAAAATAATTTCAGAAGACCACCCAACACAAAGACACAAAGTTTGACATTGATGCACGAACAAATGAACTTTGGGACACAAAATCATCCAAAGCTCATGAATTTTGGTACTTGTTGCACTCCAGATGAGAATCAATCATTTATTTAACTTTTCAAGCAATACTAAGATGTTTTCTCTTGAACATATGACAATTTAAATACTTATGACACCATAATTATCCAAAACATTATTCTTATCAAAGAAGGTGTCGAGCCTTTTCAACATAAATTATGGAAGGTACATCCAACCCTGGAGCCTTTGATACAAAAATAATTGAAAACTTTGTTGGATGCAAGAATCATTTTCAAAGTCCGACATTCTACTTGGATTTCTATTCTAGTTCCCATAAAAAAATAACATTTGGTAGAAATTGTTGATGTGTATACTTTCACAATTTGAATCGCGTGTTAGAAAAAGACAACTATAATGTCTTGATAATGGAGAATATTCTTCAAACTGTCTTTGGTTCCAATATGTTCTAATTACTTGATGGATTTTTGGCTATAACAAATTTTTAGTATTTGATCCAGATAGACTGAAAGCAACATTTAGGTCCAAGTGGGGAATGTTTGAACTCAGGTGGATGCCTTTTGGGCTCATTAACATTGGGGATACGTTTCAAATAGATATGGTTATTGCATTTAGGGGGCTAATAGGTAAAAGTGTGGTTTTTTATTTAGATTACATAATCGTGTTCTCTGAGAGAAGGTTAGATCATCTATGCCATTTCAAGCAAATTTTTGAACGTTGTAGAAAATATGAAATATTTATCAATCCTAATGAGAGAATTTTTGTTGTATATAAGAAGGTAACCTCTTGGGATATATCGTAGCTAAGAATGACATAACTGTTGATCCAAATCAGGTTAAAACAATCACACAAATTCCATTTTCAAATGGGAAGAAGGTGATGTAATATTTCTTGGGAAATATCAACTCTGTTTGCAAATTCATATCATATTTTTCCCACACTGTGAAACCATTGTAAGACATGATCAAGAAAGATGCCACCTTCAAGTGGAATCAAAAGGAGAATGAAGCCTTTTCTAAGATCAAAGAATCTATCACTGAGGCTCCTACCTTATTCAGTCCAAGTTTCGATAAAGATTTCATGCTCTATACATTTGCATCAAATTTTTCCCTTACAATCGTTCTTACACAAAAGGATGATAAAAAAAAAATGAATGGCCATTTCATTTATGAGCACTGGAATGCAAGGATCTGAACTTAACTATCTAGATATGGTAAATAAGCTTTTGTAGTGTACAAAGCCATCAAGCACTTCATGCCTTACATCTTGAAGGGCCATGTGAAAGTAATCATTCCTCACCCCATAGTAAGATATCTTTTGTACAAAATGAGTTATGAGAATGAAGGGCTAATTGGATGAAATCTTTGCAAGAGTATGACCTTGAATTCAAACTATATCACACTGCCAAGGTTCATGGTTTATGTAAATTATTTATGGAATCTACAAATACTCAAGCTGAAGAAACAACTGGTTGGGAAGGATAAATGGACATATATCATACCAATTTTGTACATGCGCCCAATACGCAACCATCGTGGTACACTGATATGAGGAAATAGTTAGAACAAGGTACTTTTTCATCACACTTGATGGAAAAGAAAAAAATGAGCCATCAGATTGAAGTTCACGCCTTATCATTTAGTACATGGGGTTTTGTTTAGAAAAAATCACAATGGAGTTTTGTTGAAGTGCCTAAAATATTTTAAAGCAGAGAAAGTTTTTAAGGATCTTCATGATGAGTCGACTAGAGGGTAATTTTTTGATGAAACTACAACACAAAATCATTCGAGTAGGATATGTTGGCCTACATTATTTAGATATGCTCATGCTTACACCCACAAGTGTCATGTTTTCCATAAATGTACTAGGATAGAAAAATATATCATCAGCCCCATTGCAACCAATCATAGTAGAGGAACCATTCCAATAGTGGGGACAAGATATTATTAGTGAGAATTTCATGCACTCCTCAAAGAAACACATGTATATTCTTACAGTGATAGATGACTTCATGATATGGGCCGAGGCCATCCATTTGAAACAAGTGAACGATCAAATGGTGATGTTGTTTATCGAGAAAAACATTATCACCATGTTTGGTGTTCCAAATTCACTTGTTTTTGATAATTATACACACTTTTCATCATTAAAATTATATAAGTTTTCGTTGGATAAGGGATTTGTACTTAAACATTCTTCTAATTACTATCCCCAAGGCAATGGTTTGGTGAAGTATAACAATAAGAATATGATTTACATCCTCAAGAAAATTGTGCTTATGCAATAAAGGAATTGGTACAATGCCCTTTCTAACACCCTATGGGAAGATCGAGTCAAGCTGAAACATTCACTTGGTACCTCACCGTACTTCCTGGTTTACGGGAAGGAAGCAATCTTGCTTCCTCACCTTTACCTACTTGCACTATAACTCTCCCAAAAATCTCATGATCGACCTTGCCTCGTCATGCAAAGTAGGATTGACACGCTCTTGAAGCTAGAAGAAGAAAGGAAAAAATCTGATTCTAAGTTTTCCTCTCACCAACAATACACCAAATTATGGTTCAATAAGAAGTTTGTAGGTGACAAATAATTTCGTGTGGGTGACCTTGTCTTAAAGTGGGATAAAGCTCATGAAGACAAAGGAAAACATACTAAATTCTACTCCTTGTGGCTTGTTCTGTTTCAAATTCATCTGAAACTTGGTCGGCATACATATAGATTAAAATCCCTAAATAGGGATATTGAGTCTCTCCTTGTAAATGATAAAAATTTGAAGTTATATTTCCAGTAGCAACTCCCGGAGCTGCTTTCCCTCTATACATATTTTTCTATGTGTTTCCTTTTATTTTTGTTGTTCTTTTACCGCATTTGTTTGCATTTTACACTTACCTTTTTGGTTTTGTATATCAGGCCCTTGTAGTTAAATCATAGGCTTTGTATATACATAAATTTATTGTCTCAAGAACCCATGAGCATATGTCGAATGTTTTAAATACAACTACCATAATCACTCGATGATTGGATGACATTAGATCTCCTTCCACTGGTTCAGTCCTAGTTATCTTAATTAGTCAATATCATCTGAATGAAAAATACGAGTTGGATCACGTGGGGAACTCTACTACACTGTAATATCCCAAATCCATAATGAGATCTCCACTACTCAAATTTGTCTTGAATTGAGAAATAGTGTGCTAAATGTGTCAACCCAATTGTTAGAGAAGGGATAGAGAGAAAATATAACAACAAAAAAATCCATTTCATAAAACCTTAAAGTCTCTGAAACACAAGGAAGAACCTCTTTGGTCGTAAAATAAGTCAACATTCCTCATCTACCTTGGTGCAATCGACACTCAAATAATTCAAAATTACATGAAAAGGAAAAATAAATAAAAGGGTAAATGCTTGAGAAAGACTTCCTACACAGAGAGGTGATGAAAGCAACTTCATAAGGCTATCAATGCTCGCTCGCAGCAAAGAAATGCTTGTGATTTCTTGAATGTCTTCATGGAGGCTATGGATGCTCGCTAGAAGTGGAGCAACATCAAATATTTGTATGAAAACTCTGAACACCTTAAACTCGCATATATTAATATCTCTATCCCCTATTGAAATTTTTGGTGTCCAACTCAAATATTGTGATGTGTAATAAACCATACCAAGGAAAGTGATGGCGATACTAAATCTATAACCAGTGCTAAACAACTAAATTAACGAGATCAATAAGTCTGGATCAATACTTCCTAATGATGATACTCTACTGTAATAAGGGCTAAACTAAGATGTTGAGGTCATACCGGTGAATTTACAAGTGTTATAGCCACTACAACAACCCCAATTTTTTGAAATTTTCTAAAATTTGGAGTCTTCTATCTTGAACCTTCAAGGAATAAGTTTCAATGTTTCCTCTAAGATCACTCGTCCTTATGATTCCTCTAATTCCTTTTCCACTTATTAATTTTTTCCAAAAATCTTGTCACAAATTCTTGTGATTAGTCGCATTGAATACATTCTTCTTAGATATGTGATAAGAGCACAACTTCGTAAGCTAACTTATGCTATCACACTGCCTTACTTGATCTCGCAAACTTTTCTACAAAAACACATTAAATGTGTCAAAACCTCGCACATTTATCATAAAACTATATAAAGGGTCCACCCCCATATCATTTACACTGCCCTCTTTTTCCCGAGCCTTTAGTAACATAACACATAACTTACTTTTGTCGTGACTTGCCTCTACAACCTGCATGATGACAAGAATCCTTGGAATTGGGTGAATTATCACACCTTCCTCATTTTATTTATAGTTGTGTCATTTTGTCTTCTGGTGACTTCAATTACCCTTTGGGTTCCATCTTATTGAACCTTTTTTATTCCGACCCATGCCCTAGTTATATATTTATGCTATAGGGCACTTCCTTTATCTCCCTCTTCTTTTGTTATCACCCAATGTTTCCCTCATCCCATACTTAGTATAATTTTCGCAATAACACGTAGCCTTTAGACTCATTGTTGCAAACCATCTTTTCCCTCTTGCAACAGTGGATATTTCAACAACAAGCTTACCCCATTTACTCCATGATAATAGTGAAATCGAATCACATTTTATCGTAGCCTACCCTTCCCGCAACTGATAACATCTTTCCCTCACCTTGTCACACATTGCTTCTACAAGTTGCGACTATGCTATGTATCATTATACCTCCCCTAATCACATCCTATCATAGTTTCCTAGTATAGGGATAACCTATAACATAGTTTACCTTCTCAAAATGTGATAAGCCTTTCTATCATATTGATTTCCCTTTATCACAACTTGTCTTTGCAATTTGCAACTAAGCCTATCACACTGTGTTATTGCAATCTTCGATACTTGCTAAAAAGAAATAAGTTTTCTTGATTTTCTTAACATTGTTATCATGAATATATTTTAAATGTCAGGTATGGTTGATCTTAAGTGTTTCAGTATCTCCTTGTCAATGGGAGTGATGGCCCCAACAACCAAAAGAAGGTCCGAAAAGGAGATGGTTGAAAGTTGTATTGAGGAATTGTTGAAAGTCATTTTTATCAAAGTACCTATTTATGTTAACATTGCTTGCTACATAGAAAAATCAACACCTTAGCCTGTCATATATCAAGAATTTTCCTCGAAAGAGGTGTCATAAGACGAATAAGATCATGAAGTATACATTAATATTAGGAAATCATGGTTTCATAAGTTAGCAACACATCGACCCTTCCTACCATGTGCTGAAACCATTGAATGGGTTATACAATGCATTGATGAAAATGATATGAAATTTAAGAATTATCTTGGTGTACCCATAGCAACATACACACCATTTGATGTGATCAATTATTATAAGATTCCAAAACATCAAACAATCCTTAAAGGAAATCTTGAAAACTTGGTGGCAGGAGCCTAACAAATTTAGACATCAAGCTGATAGGATTTACAAAACAAAGATGCTTAAAAAAGTGTACTAGATGTTAGTAGCGACGTGTTGTAGAATATATGGGAGACAAGATGCAAAGTTTTCATGTGTTCCACTCAAGGAATCGTTTTCAATTGGGCGTACATTCAAGCCTCATCTATCAAGGCTAATATTAGAAGAACAAAGGACACATCTCGAGGAGAACATCCAAATTTCTACCTTGCGTCATAGTTGATGGATTCCATTTGCGTAAGATGTGTATTTGAGGAGTTATGATGGAGATGTAACTTTCTAATGACATCCCACCTATGCATATCTATTGGAAGGCATTGTGGGGTACAGGGGAATGTACACTCGGATTATGGAACACTTTATCTCATTGATATATCATAAGCTCTTTGATATAGAATCACCTTGTATGTTAGATAGGGTAAGGATGTTATTACAAGATATGGTTGATTGGTTTACTCTCGATGATTCAAAGTACATCAAAGTATTTGGAGCATATAAAGGTCCTCCTCAATTACCCCTATTAGTCACAAACAAAATAGTATTGCAAGAGGTGGCATACCAACTCACATCAAGGTTAACCAACATGTTGATAAAGTCAAATAAATCCCCATGACCTACTTTATCACTATGTATAAGAGCCTATTATGTGAAAATATTTTTAGAGGCAGAGGCTTAAGCCACAAACCTTGAGCTCTTCAAATTTGGTGTACTCATATTCCACATGTATGTTTCAAGTGGTATTTCCACCAAGCAAAGTAATCAAATACGGGTCGTCATATAAACTAGTCATTGAAGAAGATGAAGACGAGGTAAAAAAATTATTTAATGAAACCAAAGCAGTGGAAGCAACCAAAGGGATATGCACCTCTCAACATACAAATAACCTTGAATCCTCAGAAGAAGAGTCACATCAAAGTATAGATTCTGAAGAAAAGAAAGCTTCATCAAAAAGGAAACATGAACAAGAACCAAGGAGGGAAAGGCTAGAGAAACAAAAATTTAAACAAGAAGCTAAGAGGCAAGCAGAGGAAGAGAACAAGAAAAAGAAAGAATAAGAAGAAAATCAAAATCAAGAAGTGACAAATAAGAAAAAAGAAGAGGCAACAAGAAAGAAGAAAGGGGGGGAAGCAAAAAGGAAACAAGAAGAGGAAATGAAGAAGAAATACGAAGAAGAAGTGAGAAAGATAAGAAGAGGAATTGGCCCAAAAACTTTAAGAAGAAAGAAATTCTAAGGATTTAGTAGAAAAGGAAGCAAAAGAGGCTAGATTGAAGCAGTTGGAAACATAAGCAATATCACCTCCTTTAGATGTAGAGCCTCCCACACCTATCATTGGTGGGAATTTTGCACTTGATGATATGGGAGTATTAGATCTCTCGAGATTCAGATTTGACCAATTCAAATTAATAATATATCAGGAAAGGCAAGAGTAACTAGTGAGAGAATCGAGTAAGCTAATATACATCACTATAGAAAGGGAAATAGTGATGGACACCACAACTAATCCTGTAGCAATAAATTTCACATTAACCACATTTTTTGATGCTACTGAAAATAATGTGGGACATATGGTGAAGGAAGTTGAAGAATTGAAAATAAACTTGGCCACTGTACAACAACAAAATGATAATTTACATGCAAATATCTAGGCTATGTCAATTGTAAGCTCCCACAATGACGATTTATAGGCAACAATCTTAGAGAAAATTAAAATATTGGAAGAAGTCATGAAACAATTTTGTGATGGAATGATTATCCTTCATAAGGAAGTACATCCTATCCCAAATATGGAATGGAAATTAAAAGGAAAGGGAACATTGATAAAACAAGCCTTCACAAAAGTAGATCACATACATGGATGGAACACAGAGTATCAAGATGCACTAGCTAGATTATTGAGAAAAGATTAAATGGGTATAGAAAGGGACAAAGTAAAAATCAGAATGTCATTAAAATCACAGGAAAATATAAGTAGATATATAGCCAGAAAAATAAATGCATATCAAACGTTTAACAATGGATTGAAGTCCCTTATGAAAGTGCACAAAATACCCTCTATCGGTGCAATAGGAGAAATAAGGCATGAACAAGAAGTTTAGTGAGAGATCTAGGAAATATTAGATGCGATGAAGCAAACCACCACACAAGATTATTTGGAACTTACAAAAGAAGCAATTCCAAAACATATTATGGAACCTGTGAAATTGCATACTTAGCTCTTAATGCTTTTGGTTCCACTACAAACAAAAATGAAGATTGTGTTGCTAGATATCCTCGAATGTGAGATGAGATTCAATTGGGTATTGTCAAACAAGATTAGATCCATTGCCTCTCAATACAAAGAATTTCATGCTTATTTGATAGAAGAACTACAAGTCAAGGCCCCTCACATGGCCATCATGAAGCTAGTTTCATGAAAGAAATTTGTCTTTATTATTTTTTTTATTTTTATGTAATTTTCAATGTTAAAATTAGGCATAAATGATAATAGAACATGGAGGAAATGAAAATTCATGAGGGAAGTTGAGAGGTCATGGGAGGTGAAAGTCAACACATTTTGTATAAATATAACCTCATGACTAGTTAGAAAGGACTTTCAGTTTTGGACTCCTTGAGCAACTTGTAGAGGAAACCTTGTATATTCTTTGAAAGATCAAGTGATAGCTTGTACATTTCCACTATTGGACTTCATGAATGATTTTGTAATGTTGCATTGAATACTTTAGCTTTATAGAGAATCTCTTTGAGTCTTTGCAGCCAAGTTCACTCACATATTGTTGAACATCATAAGAATTATATTGTGGTGATTTTATGGTATGTGATTGTTATTCACATCTTAATAATTTATGAACAATTTCAATGATTTGAAACAAACATCTTCGTTGAGGTTGTTTGATAATTTATGCTTTCACGATCATTATTAGTTGAGAACTAATTCACAATTAATACTGAATACGTTCTTTTCCCATATATATTAATCAAAGTTTGCTAACGATGTTTCTTTACAATTCATGTTAACTTCATTAGTTGTTATATTCTTTGCACCTTAATTTTAAAGTATTTCATAAAGTTATTCTAACTTGTTTTATGTCAGAAGGTTTTATTAGATTTCTTTAATCTCACTCATTTTTTCCAAAACTTTCTCATACAAACATGGCGATTGTTGGACCCACGTACTATATGGGATTCCTACCCCAAAAAATGCAAGATCTAATTCAAATTTTATACCGAGGAGATCCCCTAAGCATTGGCGACACATTTTGGCTTGTCAATAGAGTCATGTCACTATGAAATTACTAGGTAATGGGCTATTTGCGTAGACTATAGATAGCAATAGAATCCTATCCATCCTTATGTACTCATAGCTCTAGCTCAGGGGCGACTTATTGCAAGGAGAATTGGTGTAACAAGCCCTATGGTTGGGTGGAATGCTTAACATCTACAACCAGATATGTAAATTGTCCATAAATATATGTGTTTTTGTCACCATGTTTACTTATTGTTTTAATGTTTTGTTCAATCACTGCATTTTATTCTATGTTCGTGCATTTAAATGTTGTGTATGCTTAAGCAATCTGCATTTATAAATATTTTCATGATTGCATGAGAATATTTATCATGTTGCACGCATTGATTTTTAAAAAATTATCAAAGTGATGTTGTGATGTTTTTTAGGCTATTATGAAGTATCCCATATCCTTGATGTAGCACAGAGGATTTTAGGTGTGTCATATCAATCTTTACTGTAAATGAATCCATTTGAGAGGTATTGCATGGTAGAAAGTGTGTTACTTGAGTTAGTTGGGGCAATTCAGTGGATAGAGTAATACTTGGGCTAGAGTTGCTTAAAGAAGCGAGAGAGAAGATGATCAAAGACCATGCATAATTTAAATGCAACACATGATACACAATATCTAACTAACTAACTTGGAGCATTGCACTAAGATAAGAGTCAAATATTATGGTCTATTTGAGATCTTGAATAAAATAGGGTTTATTGCATACAAGATTGCGGTTCCCTCTACCATAAAATTTCATAAGGTGTTTCATGTGTCATTGTTGAAAAAATGTGTATATAATATCAACCATGTTATTGATTAGGATTTGATATAGGAGGAATCGAAAGGAGAATTTTTGGTAAAATAAGTGTGTATATTGGAAGGAAAGAGCTATAGGGCAGGCAAAGGTCTAATGGAGCCACCACAATCTTGAAGAAGTAACATAGGATCTAGAGAATACTATGTGGAAGGCATGTCCACATTTATTTTGGAAAACTATGATGTAAAATTTGTTTTCACTATATAGAATTATGTGCACCAAAAATGATGCAAAATATAAGGGAAAGGAAATGTAATACTCTATATTTTTATCCCCATACTAATAATGTAATTATAATGAATGGTTAAAATCTAGACAAATTTAATGTATATTTGGTTATTGAATATTTTAGTAGTCTAACTATTAGATGTTTTTACCTATTCTACTAAAATTAGAAGATACTATTTTGTGTTTTAAGATTTCTGTGGTGTGTGTTGGTGGATTGAGACATCGTATTTTCCATAGTATTAAAAGGCAAATGTTGATGTTTCAAATATGAAATTAGGTCAAAAAAGAACGAGGGATTAAATGCATTTAAGAGAAAATATATATAAAAGAGATGCCATAAATGAGAATAGAAAAAAAAAGTTGAAAGAAAGAGGTTGACTCAAAAGACTTCGGAAAATATCTATAACACAAAAAACATTAAAACATTAAAAAATATTTATTAATCAAATTTAAACAAATCAATATAATTATAAATATTAATATAAATATTATTACAACTAATATGAAAAATAAAATAATAAAAGCAAAAATTAAATATTAAAATGCCATGTAATGGTGTAATATATTAACGTGATTACTAAAGAAATAAATATTAATAATAACATTATTATAATACTTTAAATAAATAATAAATATTTTATTATATTGAAGTATTATTATATTAAAAATTTCTTTCTGCTTTAGATCTTAATACGGTTATAAATTTTTCCCTTCAGTTATTAAAAAAATTAATGAGATGTTAATAATCATATTGATATTAATAAATATTATTATAAGTTATGTAAATTTATAATAAATATGTTTTAAAAGATAATATTATAAATATGTTTTAAATGTAATAATGATATTAAGTTAATATATATTGAGTATTATTATTATCAATATATCGTTAGGATTATAATATAATTAGATACTACAACCAAGTTGTAGGTGTAGTAATGTGTTTTTTTTTTTCATCCATTGTTGCTAATTTTTTTTATGGAAAAATTTAAAAGGAAATCTCTTGATTCATACCAACTAAAACCCATCAAGTGGAAGAGATATGTTGATGATACCAAAGCTGAATGGCTCCATTGAAGTGAATAACTTGATAAATTCTTTAAACACCTTGATTCTATTTTGTATGATATAAATTTACCACGGAGCTCGAATAAAACAATGACATTCTTTTTCTTGGTTAATCACTACAAAAGCCAATCATCCTTCATACACCATGTATCAGAAAGAAAACACAAATAGACAATTACCTCCACACCAACTCTCATCACCACCCCTATAAAAAAGTAGGGGTCCTAAACACTCTACCTATTTGAGCTTTGAGGATATCATACCATGAACAAATTGATTAGGAGAACAACCATTTCATCAAGGTCTTTAAGAGAGTTGGTTATAAGAAGAAGAAATTAAGAAAGCCATTGAAAAACCAGTAGCAGTAAGAACTCATTCACTAGACTCTCAAACCCCCAAAAGAGCTTACTTACCTTATATCTAGGAGGTCAAAGACAAAATTGCTTAAATCCTTTGGGAAAAAGAAATTAATACATCTTTCAAACCTATGGTAAACGTTAGTAAGAAAATGAAATTATCAAAGATAACATTGGCAAGCATCAAATCAAAGGGATCTACAAGGTCAATTGTTGATGTGGAATATACTATATTGGAGGAACTAGAAGATCATTTCAAACAAGAATAAAAAGACATGTTGCAGATATAAAACATGGTTGAATACATACATATGCACTTTTTGAATACTCTATCAAGACTAAGTACCATGTGTGCCTTGAAAGCATGTATATTATGTCCAATGAAGGTCACCGCTACAAAGAATGTTTTACGGAAGTCATTGAGATTATCAAACACCTTAACAATCTTAACAAAGACAATGACTTAGAAGGAAATATAAGTTGGATTCCCTTGTTCAATCATCTTAAAACACATGAATCTAATGTTGATTTCCCTACCCTCTCACCATGATCCCCTTCCCTTTCCTTTCCTCCTCCTAGTTTCCCTGCCCATTCATTTCACGGGTCCCATTACCCTTTGGCTTTTGACCTATTCTTTTTCCATCCTCCCACCACACTTTTTTTACTGTCATTAACCTCTCTCCCTCTACTATATTGTTCTCTTCCGCTCCCCACCCCTCATCTTCTTTACCTACTCTTCCCATTCTCTTACCCCTTACCAATTTCTTCTTATTCATCTTCCCCTTATTTTCACTAACCTTCAACCTCTCTCTGTTAAAAATTTGATCCCTCTTGACACTTGGTAAATCCAAAATTAAAATAAATCAACACTGACATAATTACATCACATATTATAAAAATATACCAATATATATGAAAACACAAAAATCTTAGAAAATTTACAACATTATATATATTAAATCAAAATTCATTTTACATTTAATATTTAATTTTTTTACTATTTTAATTATTTTTTTAATCACTTATCTATAAAGTTGAAA